>OZ025243.1:76260756-76330756 GCA_964019155.1 Osedax fenrisi
AAGTATAAGTATAATGTAGGGCTATGCTGGCTCACAAACAGAGGTATTACAATACACTTATGGCCTATATGTAGTTATTCGTTAAGGGTAGGCGCTGGAGTTAAAATGTGTTAAATAATTTAATTTTTACAATTTTTGTATTATTGATTATCCAAGTTCTGTATTTTATTTATAATATCCTAAAATATTTTTAAGTATTTCCATTAAGTAGTCGTTTGTTTAGATCTATAGATCTATATGTAGATGAATTACAGTATATATATACGTATTTCTAACAAACGGTATACCGTAATTTATTTTGTAATTAATTATTTAATTAAATACAATTAAGTTAATCTATATTTTCATTAGAATTTAAAAACAATAACGAATTAATGCATTTTATTTGTTAGTAGAACATACACACACATACACACACATATATATATGTGTATTATAATATATTTATGATACTTCTGGAATGAGAAAGGTTCGGTAGAATGTGTGGAGTAACAAATACTACTAAAACATTACACGGGGAAAGTCTCCAATTAACGAACCTTACATTTCTATTTATAATAACTTATTAGATATTAAATTATTGATTTAAATTTTGTAATTTGGGTAATATTATGGCATATTATTGTAATTTTAAATTTTGTATATTATATTGTCAAGGATAAACGTAAAAGTGGAACGATTATTATAATTGCATATATGCAGGTATACCTATGATTAATAACTACCCCTAAAATACGAGTGGATAATTGATAATTGAAGTATTATAATATCATTATATGATAATTATCAAAATTGCAGATATAAATAGATTTAATGAATTATAAAAGGCATGCAATTTATTTATTAAATATTATAAAAATAATATAGTTATAAATATATATATATATATATATATATATATATATATATATATAAATATTATATAAATAATATATTTATTTAAATAGTGAATAAATGTTTTAATATTAATATTAAATTTATATTTAAACTTTATATTTATTATATTAAAATAGTGTATACATTATTATTTAATATTTATTTATTAACAAATATGTATATAATCGACTGGAATAATGAATCCATATTATATAGCAATGATACACACACACCTTATGATACATTGTACATTATACTTTAGAATACGGATCTATTTTGATTGGGTAGTTATATATAACTTACACGGGGTCGGTATTAAGGTAATTTAGGGCGTCGATTAACGGATAATCATGTGAGTTGCTAGCTAAATATTTTGATTAAGTATAATTAGCACCATTAAATCATATCATTAAATAATTATAAAAATTGAATTGTTCTACAATATTATGCGTAGATTATTTTTAATTTAATTAATATAGGATTTACAATGATTACAAAAAAATTATTATTCAAATATTTAAAAAGTAAAAACATAATATTACAATTGATCAAATAACAGGATTGGATATAATTAAAAACAAAATACTTTTTAATATTTACCATTAAATTACTAATATTGTATGTATATATATATTATTGTTATATCTAGTATACTAGATATAGGTACTGATAAACGATAGGGTCGGTATTTGGAGGTTTCCTCAAATCTAGCAATATATTTATGGAAATCTGCCTTAAGTCCCATGTGATATATCTTATTAAGGTATACCTATATATATACACATTAAGGAATTTAATTTAATGAATCTTTTATTTACAAAAATGACAAAGTCTATAATTTGGAATTGTATCTTTTTATCATACAAAAATATATTTACATTTACATATATATATATATATATATATATATATAAATAAATAAATCAGATTTATCATTCCTCTCCAACAGGCAAGACATAATGGGGAAATTAATAACAAGTTAATGTTTTTACTATAATTTCCGCAATCATCATATTTGTGGATAGACTAGATTCTCATAACATAAATAAAATATACATATAATAAAGAAAACAAATTAAAATTACTCTAAAAAGAGAGAAAGTATGAGATAAATATATATAAATTGTTAAAAATAAAAAATGGAGTTGCCCCTGAATACCTAACATAAAATAAAAATAATATTTTTAATTTCATTATTTTTTTTAAATTTTAATTTATTACAAAATTAATAATTGAAATAATGATTATATATATATATATATATATATATATATATATATATATATATATATATATATATATTTGTAATACTGAAAAGAAGAATACATATTATATAAATGAAATAAAGCATGAAGATTATATATAATACAAATTAAAATTAGAGATTTAAAAAAAAGTTAATACAATGTGTAAATAAATATATTAACAATGTGTATATAAATATATTAAAATAAATGAATAAAAAGAAGAATAAATCTATTAAAAAATTTATATGAATAATATCTATGAATACTTTTTAAAGAGGTATTTTTTTTTAATTTTTTTAAAACTATTTTTTTAAATGCATTGAAAATATTATGAAATATATGGATTTTTCATAATTTTATATTTTTGGACCAGAAAATAATATTGAATTATGATATGGTGTATGTTTTATATATAGTATAGTGTATACACTTAATTATAATTAAAAGTTGAGTTTCTATATTTAATGAATCTCCTTACAAAAATTTTATTCTTAGTTTTTGGACAATTATAATTGTATACCTATAAATATAATATGCACAAACAAAATATTCTTATAGATAATAATATCTCGTAACTTTAGAATTAATAAATAGAGAATGTGCCCTATAGGTAAAATCTATAGATAAAATAAAAGTTCCATTTCTGATTATAAATATATCTTTATTAATAATTCTAATTACTTTTTTTTGTAATAATTATATTTCATATATGAACACTAAGGTATTCTTTGTATATATACATTTCCCCACAAGTATATATATTATAATATATGTGATATCACATATATGTGATCATAATCCAGTTATGAGGAAATAATATATAATAATACCTTTATTAAAAGGACATTATAATATTTATATTCAATATATTTACCTATTTTTAAAACTATCTCACTACCAATTATTACATAATTTATTATAATTTCTTAAAATTTTAATATTGATATTATAATTATATATATATATTATACAAATAAAGTTAAATAATGATTTATTCAATTAATAAATATGTTTTTGATTATAAATATATTATAAAAAATCATGACCACATATCATTTTAAACTGATGCAATAGTACTATATATATAGTATACCAAACACCCATAGTATTTAGATGAATTTGGTTATGATTTTTGTATACAGGATTTTGTATGGTATACCATGGTACACCATTGAAATCTTTAAACTTTTTATTGACAGTGTCGCCGATACCCTATGTATACACGTATGCATGTATGTATACTATAGTATGTAGTAATATATATAGTAATATATATATATATATATATACTATATAATAAAGCGGGTTGAAGGAACTTAATTAGATTTACATTATAAACGTAATTAATGATATACCGTTACAACAGAGCATGCGCATGATTAATTCACATAGTCAGCGATGTACTATAGTCCATATAGCTATGTACGAAGTATATGCATATATATAAATATAAACATAAATATATATATATATATATATATATATATGTATACATTATACTGAGTATAATATGTATAAATAATGCGTTTTACTATTATATTAACATTAAGCTATGTATACCTAATATTGATTATAAAATAATTGAATTATACAGTTATACATATAAGAACATATGAAATACAATTTGAAATCAAATATAATGAATAAATTATGATTTTGTAAATAATTTGTTGTATTCAAATAAAATAATATTACAAAAAATAAGTTATTTCCTACGATTTCATTAATATAATAATTATAATAATACTATGAATATAATAATTGTTATTTATTGACTGTTAGTTTTCTAGTGTATAATATATTATACTATACTATATTATAGTATTAATATGTTTACTCTAAAATAGCTTCAAAATAAGTATATATATTATATACCAATACAAAATAAAAACTATATATGAATTGTATTACTCCTTATATTATCATATATAGAATACTATAATATATTACATTACTTTATAGACATATATGAAGCTATCATTAATTATAATAAAATCACTAAGTAATATAAATAATATTATCCAGGAACACATTGTTTTCTTGTATACAATTGTATTAATAACAAAAGTAATATATATATAGTATATACAGTCAACTCCAGATAAGTCGGACTCGCAAGGGACCGGGAAAAGTGTCCGACTTAGCGAGATGTCCCACTTATCCGAGATTAAGAATATAATGCAAATAAGACATGAAATGCGCAGCGCGAGTTAAATGGTTATCGAAATGTGGAATTATGCAACAATCAACAATATAAAATGTTGTATACAATTGAATATATTCAATTATATTACTTACTAACATTATAATATTCATTATTTAAAGTAAACATTTCTGTAAATTTATAAAAAGTCCGACTTATCCAGTATAAAAATCATAAAAATGACTATACTATGTGTCCGACTCATAGAAAAGTCCGACTTATCTAATCCAACTTATCCGAATTATCCGATTAATTTAACATGGAACTAGATACATATCCAACCAAACCAACTAAATGTGTTCGACTTATCCGTAGTCCGACTTACCGAGAGTTGACTATATATATATATATATATATATTAAACATAAATGCACAATCATAAAATTAAAATAACGATGTTTATAGAAAATTAAAATTGCAATTTTATTTTGGGTTAATTATATGTTAATTATAATTAACATATATTATAACATTACAATATACATTTATATTTTAATTAATTTAATTATTGAACATCATAATGTGTACCAGTGATACGCAATGATAAATAAACAAGGGACATTATTATAAAACACATATTAAATATACGGTATACCTATATATAAGCAGCCTATATATAGCCTATATAGAAGCCCATAGACTTCTTATAAGCAATATATACTTACTAAATATATATATATATATATAGTATATACTGGCATAATTACTAAATATATATATATATATATATATATATATATATATATATATATATATATATATATGTGTATATACTGCAGTATATATATTATACCATGGTATAATTAATTTTATCAATATTGTAAAATATATTTGTTTACAAATATATGAAATATTAAACCAATAAATGAATATAAGTTAATTAGAAAGTTACACATTTATAATGTGTATACACACGTACATATACACGTATATATACACGTATACATTATATATAATAATTTAATATAGATAACGATATCTCAATCAATTGTAATATTACAATTGATTGAGATATCGTTATCTATATTAAATTGTAAAATATACAATATTGTAACTTACTAATAATTGGTTTATATTTGTATAGTTATAATATGTATATAACATGTATTCTTATATTTAATTATTATCAAACCACATTATTTCGGACCAGTAAATTACAAAATTTAATAGAAACTTTAATAATTTATTTTGTTAGTGTTTTATTTTGTATCAATAATTTTATAAAGATACATAATTGTATAACATTGCCATACAACATATTTAGGTTAACAATTTTTTATATTAAAAATAAAAATTGTGTTTTTATCATTTTGACACTAATTCGGACCACTCTTAAGAATTGTATATACATTATAATATAGTATACTATAATATAGTGATTAACAAATATATAATTGGGTTATAAATTTTTATATAATATAAATAATCAATTAATTATATTATATATAATATTCTATAGAATATATTATATTTTATGTATTACAACTAATATATCGAGTCCATGAAATGAATTGATTATTTATATTATATAAAAAGTTAAACCCAATAATATATTTGTTAATCATTAATGTATATACAATTTTTAAGAGTGGTCCGAATTGTATACAATTAAAATAATAGACAATATACGAAATATTATTAAACATCGATATAAATAGAAGCATATTTCAAAATAGCAATAATAGTATATACATGTACAGTCTTAAAATTAATATATATATATATATATATATATATATAATATTTTTTAATTTAATTTTTATAATATAGTATTTAAATATTTGAAATAAAATTTAATTAATAAGAAAAATTTTATAAATAGGAAATGATACAATAAATATATGTAGATAATTAATATATTATAATATTAATATTACTCTATATATGACTATAATTATATATTGGTACATTTATTTATATAATACTAATAATATCAGATTGGCAAATAGCCTGGATGAAAGGAAAAGCATGGCTTGTCGAGTCTTTCACCCACTATATTATAAGGAGATAAATAGATAATTATATTAAAAAATTACATTAATATATATATATATATATATAACACATATAGTACTTCGTTATATACTGTATACATTATTATGCACTACATTATATTATAACACTGTACACTATACAGTGTACAGTAGATAGTATCTATAAGTATCTAGTATCTAGTATATATACTATCTAGTATATTAGAAACCCTATATATATAATATATATATAGTATAATATATATATATATATATATATATACTGTATACAGTAAATATTATATAGTATATATACTATATATATAGTATTTTTATCTGTGATAATAATTCGATGATAACAGACGAAACAACAATGTCTGTGTCTGTATTGTTATACATAACTATTTATAGACTTCGCAAATAATGCTAACTGTATAAACACACACATGAAACGTACATACATATATGTTATTTTGTGAAATATAATAATATGTACACATGTGTGTACACTTTGTCCATTTATATAATAAGTAGTATACTACTTATATCACATTAAAGATTGTGTATTTCATGCATTCGTAATGGTGTTCATTATAATCGAATAACAATCTAAAAAGAGGCGAAGTGATTACGAGAGTGATTAATTCGTAAAGGAAATCACCGAATCGGAGCGGGAGGGGGCGGCGAGAGGAAACGCCACCACGATTCGAATTTAATCTATTCGAAATTGAAAATAAATTAGATTCTTTCATATCGACAAACAAAAATACCATTCTCCCCGCCGTAGCTGAAAGGGCCCGCAGATGCTCGGGAAATCGCCGCTTCGGCCAATAGCAGGCCTCGCCTCTGTCACGTGATAATGATAAACGACTACACTAATAGCACCCGCTGTCCAATCGCCGCTATGGTGTGGCGCTGGACAAACAGCAGCGCCCCTGGTGGATGTATTAATCACTGTCCAGTCGTATAGAACCACACACACTCTGGCCGTTACATGTGTTCCTTGTTATAAGCGGGCTGGTAGACGCATGCGTATCGTATTTATCATATAGGTGACCTATTAAATAATAGTCCTATTGGACATATATTAGCACTACATATTATCTCTATATACCTATATATTTGATATTACTTATATATATATATATATATATATATATATATATATATATATACAGATAAGCTATAGCATATATATAATATAATTTTATTATATAATTATACTTAATACTTTTAATACAATAATATAACTTATACACTGGTAGTAATTAAATAATTATTTTATTCATACAAATCAATTGATAACATTAAAAAATTAAGATAAAGTTGCCAAATAACTCTTCAAATATGTCGTCATGTGTCGATATGTGTCGCTATGCACATGTGTCGCTATTTTTCGCTATATAGATAATATATTAGCTAATATAATATTTTATTTGTTATTTGTATTTTCGATTTTTATTAGTTTATTTTTAAGGTATACCTATATATATATACTTATATTATGTTTATGTTATGACTATAAACGTTTTACATTGTTTATTTTGTTTGTATTGGGGTATTCTTTGTTTATTTCAATACTATATATATATATATATATATTATATATATACATATATGTTATATATATATATATATATATATATATATATATATATATATATATATATATATATATATAACTACTATAGTTATAATCTATATGCCATTGAATATAATACAACTTAATAATTTCGACAATATATATATATATATATATATATATATATATATTTGCTTAATATACAATATATATGTATATATATATATATATATATATATATATATAAATATAATATATAATATATTTGCTTTTAATGACGAGGAAAAGGATATGGCTAACCAACTTATTAATACAATATAATACATAACACAATATATTGTTAATGATAAATCAGTGATATAATATCACTGAAATAATTTAAATATCATAATTATAGTTATAATTTTGTATACCAATATTAATATATTCTTAATTTATTTAACAAATTATTTTATCGATATTATATTATTGAAATATATATATATATATATATATATATATATATATATATAGTTCCATATATAACTAGTATAAATAGTTGATGATTTATTTAAATATTTGAATTTTTAACTTAATTTATAGTAAAAAAATAGTAGGGTATACCCGATTTAAAATATGACAAATTTATTAATTAAGAGTAAACGAAATACAAAAAAAATATAAATATATAAAATGTAATAAAAGACAACATTATTTTAAAATAATACAATTATAAATAGTAAATAATTTAAAGTTTCTATTCTTTATAAAAGCAGAACACGATTTAGATAAAATATTAAACATATATTAATATTATTAAAAAACTCATCGTATACGATGTATACGATTAGATTATAATCTAATCATCATTACAAAAATATATATATAAAATAGATACAAAATAATAACAATATACTAAGGAAGAAAACTACACGACTAAATTATTAATAATAAACATAAAAAACCTCAAATTAAAAAAAAAAAAATATAAAATAATGTAATTATTAGAATAATAATAATATTATATCAAATTAGTCAGTTAAAATTTTCAATAAGTTATTTAAAAAATAAATTATATTATACGTCGGATAAAAGTTAAATAAAAGTATGTTATGAGAAGGTTAATATTTAAAAGTCATATATATATATATAGTATAGATACTTTTAAACATAATTTATAATTTAAGAAAAATATATTTATAAATTAAATTATAAAATTAAATATTTTTATTTAATTTATTATTTATAAATTTTATATAAAAATCATATATGTGTTTCATATTTATGTATAGTTAATTTACACTTGATAAGTTATAAAGATATATTTTTTAATATTAAATGCCTATATATATAATGATAACTATAGATATCTTAATTTTATATCATTATTATAATAATAATACAAATAAATATATTAATATTGTATATTATAATGTACATAATATTAAGCAATGCAAATGTTCTATTTCAGATTATTTTTACGATTTGTACACTATAAAATATATATTTTAGTTATATTTTCGATCATTCGTTTATTTGTATGGTAAAACGTCTCATATTCTTCAGTTATTTAATTCGTTTTATTCTTTATTTATTTCAATAACGCATGTGTGTTATATTGGTAGAAAATAGTTATACTTTATTATTTCTATTATATATTACGACTATATATTTATTTGCTTTAAAAAAAAGCAATAAATCAATAATAATTATAATGATAATAATAATTGATAATAATAATTTAATTTGACTAGATTGACTAATAAGTATATAGACATTTCTATATTATAAATAATACGTTTATCTTTAATTTATATTATAATTATAATAGTCATTACTTATAATTATAATGTTAAGCAAATTATAATTATAAGTAGATATATCTAATATATATATATATATATATATATATATATATATATATCTGATATATCTAGCATATTATTCTATGTATACATGCTCGACTACATCGTATGTCGTACGCATAAGAAAATATAAACTATAGTTGATATATATAATATATAGTTTATAATATATGTTATAATATATGGTTTAATCTATAGATTAAATATTTATAGTATATATTTATAGTATATATACTGACAATATGCATAAGTTGTTATACATAGTTAACTATTCAATTAATTATAATTTATGATTTGTATTTATACTTTTTATAAATATGAATTTTAGTCTATAGACTAGCATATATATATGAGCACACTATATACATGTACTAAATATCTAAAGTGAGTTTATTATAACGTATTATAAAGTTATCAAATCACTTTAGTATTACTTATATATATAACTATAGTTATTTTAGTATATTATACTATTCTATATAATACTATGTATTATAATATACTATATAATCTCATTTATATGTGCTGTGTATGAACATGTATTAAGATATAAAATTATATACCATGTATGGTTATATATTATATTATATAATATAATTGATATACCATAGTAGATTGTTAACAATTGTTTAAAAACATGTGTATTACAATTGTAATTGTTCAACAAAGTCTACATATTGGAATTAATTCATTTATATATTTTATATATACAAAATTAAGATTCGGGTAATCTTTAATAGTAGTATATTGCAGTATAATGATCATTTATTGTGATTTAAAAAAAACTTAATGGGTTATACTCTAACATTTAGAGTACACATTTTCAATAATATTAATTATAAAATCAAGTTAATATATACAGTAAATTCGCTTATAATAATATATGTTGTGATATTTCACATACTGTGCACAGTAAATAATTATTATTATTTATATATATATATATATATAACTTTGTATTATAAACAAAATAAATTATTTTAAATTCTAGTTAATTCAAATCAAACCGAATAGGCTATTTTGACAACTTTTTTTATGATTTTAGAATTCCAGATTTTATTATTTATCTAAATATAAATGTTGAATTCGTAATAAACCTAATGACTTTCACGTACTATCGTTAATACTAAATAACAATACATCGAACAGAAGTTGATTCTGGTTGACCTATAGGTTATGTTGAATACGCTGACCTATTATTACATATGTAATATACCATGGCTATTTGTGAATATAACTCTGGGGAACCTATATGAAGGTGTATACACCTGTATCGGTTATACATCGTAGATTAGGATAACTAGGTTCCTTCCTGATCACTGCATACAGTGCTAGGATAACCTAGATAGGAGTATATTCTTTAGCAATTACAATTTGAACGGAAAAGAGACATCGGTTTTAGGAAGAAGTTATGGATAAATAAGATTTGTATTTACTATATGTTATATTTTTTAATATATTTAATATTTTGTCATATTAATCCTATATTCTCTTATTTCATATTTTTGTTGTGTATACATGTAACATATCGAAGTCAACAATATTATACTTCACCAAATATTATGTTGACATTTATTAATTATAATTATCAAAGAAATGATTTCGAAAAAGTTTTAAGTCACCATGGTGTATACATTTATTCAATAATCAGATTTAAAATTATTGAAATATAAAAATTGGTAATGATCTAAGTTTTTAATAATTGTGTTAATGCTTTTAAATATTTGAAGAAAAGTAAATTAATTTATGGCTTCAAGTTCTTGGTCGGTCTAATGTACATATATTTAGATTTAGAAAGTGTCATTTAAATAAATAACATGATCATATAGTAGATACTTGTAGATATGCCCATATACACGTGTACAAATCTATATACATGTGTACAAGTCTATGTGCACGTGTACAAGCCTATAAGAATGTGAAGAATGTAAATTAATGCATTCGAATGAATTATAAAAAATAAACAACATATTTATTTCATTACTTATTCACTAACTTTGAACCTTGGCTTGAACTCATTTTACTGAGCTGAACAGAAGTTATTTAAAATGCTTTAACAATTATATGGAATAGAAGCAATAGTTAAATATACAATTTACTTACTTACTTACTTTAGTCGAACACTCGTTCAACCCGATTATGCAATTTTCTTCCAAACATCTCTCATCATCATCACATTTCTAATTTCATCAATTTCCTCCAAGTCAGTATCGTCTTTTAAGTTGTCTACAAAAGTCACTGCACGCCATCTTATTATCGCTTTCCTTTTGGTTCCCAGAATATGAGGTTATAGGCAGCCTCTTCCTTATGACGGATACAATATCCAGCAATACTTAGACGACGTGTAGCTATTATGTTAGTAATTTTTGGCATGCCATTATATATATAAAATAGAAAATATAGTTTCTTATTGGACGATTTATCTTTCCAAGACATATTTAAAACCATGCGAAGGAGTTTGGTGTAGCGTCCATTAATTCGTTTTTCCAGCTATTTGTTGATAGTCCAGGTTTCGCTTCCATATAATAAAATGGTTTATATGGTAACCTTGACAATTCTTATCTTCAGTGTTCTGGATAGGTTTGATATACAGAGATTTTTCATTTTGTGTCACGCTTTCCAGGCAAGTGCTTTACGGAATTCAAAATCCTTTAAGTGAGCTGCTCATCTATGATTCAAGATATTTTAAGTTATCAACTATTATAATTTGTGAATTTAACGTAGTGCATATATTGACTGGGTTTGTTTGAGCGAAAGCCATGATCTTAGTCTTTTCCGAGTTTATCTGAAGTCAAATTTCTGAAACATTCATTTCTACTCTGGAAAGCAATTATTATGCTTGCTCAATTTCTTCTGATATTAGAGCAACATCGTCGGATTATATCGTAACAATTATATACGCGATTATAATGTATATATATATATATATATACATATATATATATATATATATATATATATATATATATATATTGATGTTATAATCTGACGCAAATAAATGTTTACACGCGCATAAATAATACGTGAGTATTTTAATGCAATTTCTACGCTGTAATTAATTGATTTATTTATAATTCATAAGGTAAACATAGCAGTTGTTACACTTATAACATACACATACGCTCGTATACTGTAGTCATACATACACTATAGTTAGGCATTACTATCGTATACTATAGTAACACTATAGTATAATATGTATATATATATACATTCATTTATGTATATTAGTAAAACTATGTCATGACATAGTTTTTTAATAAGTGCACTTATTAATAATAACTTTTTGTTGGAATATACTGTGCACATGTACATGCATTATACACGTATACAAACATGATATAGGATATATCGCATGTAACGCGTGTTCATATATGATAATTGTATATATATATATATATGCTTATAGATATTTATAGATATATCTTATAGAACAATTGTATATACAATTGTATAAGTATACTTAATATATACATTAATGTATACATACTATATATAGTATGTATACAATAGTATATCATGAATACTATAGTATATCATTGTACGATTAATATATATATATATATATATACATATATGTATATATAAAATATAAGTGTAAAATGAATATTAAATATTATTTTGTTAATACATACACGGGTTAATTATACGCATACATATAATTAACCCGTTTATTAACCCTATAGGGTATAACTATAGTTATATGTATAACTTACTAATTGGTCTACATCTCCGCGGAGAGATTATTTATAAGATCGATGTGTGTGTACATCTTAAACTAAACTACTCGGCCCGCTCGATATATGTAGTAGCCTACAGATACGACGTATACCTACACACACACACTCTACTACACTGCATTGTACTCGGTGTGTACGGTCTATAATGTACAGTTGTCAAGGGGACATTAATCAACGCGCAAATTAGCGGAAGAGCGCTACGCATTAAATACGAGAGTTCGTCTTATTATAATGGTTCTCGTAGCAATTCTCACGTATATCTACGTACACGTATAAGCATATATGTGTATATATATATATATTCATTTATTTATAGAACTAATCTAACTAAATGTAATAATATAATATATACATACATATACAAAAAAAAACAAATTTACTTACATATATATATATATAAATTAAATATTATAAATATTTTAGTTTATCTTATATATGTGTACATATTAAAATTAGATGTCAGTGATAAATAGTTATTTTATATTATCCATTGAAATGGCAGGTGTCATATATATATATATATATATATATATATATATATATATATATATATATATATTATTCATTGATAAATATTATGAATATTTTTATTTAACACTTAAATATATTTAATAATATACTTATCTAAGTATTTTTTATTTAAATTATTTATATATTTACAAAATTATAATCATGAAAATCTGCAGATTCTGTGTAACATTTAATGTATAAAATACATGATGTTAAATATTATTTTCAGTTATGTACATACATAGAATATGCATACATACACACACATATATATATATATATATATATATATATATATATATATATATATAGATATATATATTTATCAGTAAATGGACACCAACATATACCATAATACGGACACCAAGTTAATCATATCTCAAACTATCAGGGTATAATTATTATCATGTGTCATTATGATCAAATAATCCATAGATACGTATATATATATAGCGTATAAGACGCGCTATCACGGAAAATTACCAATATAGTCATGCTTTCTTAATTTGTTGTCATTCTTAATTTATTTATATTGTCAAAATATATTAAAATATATAACATATATTATATAAAAATCGTATTCATCCATAATTTCTTCCTAAATCCGATGTATCTTTTCCGTTCAAATTGTAATTTCTAAATAATTTATTATTATCTACCATGGATGCAGTGATTAGGAGGACACCTAGTTCTCCTAACATTTTTATTTTTAAATATTTTACTATTTTTTTCTATGTCGTTTTAATCTCATACGTGTTTTTATTTTCAACGGATTATATCATAATATTTTGGTTCTATATATATAGGAGTTATATACAAAATTCATAATTATATATATATATAAATTAAATTTATTGATCATTTAGGAATATAACCATATTTATAGATTTTATTTATTTATATATTATATTTCATGTATTACTAAATATAAATCCTGATTATGTATAAATTATACAGTACAATAGGACATGTGTTATATAATATGGATATTATTGATATTATTTCCTCATATATGACATTATTATAATAACTCATGCACTTTTTAGGAAATATGCCGATCAAATGGATATGAACACACACACATATATATATATATATAATGCATTATCTGAAACATATATGATATTGAACGTACACATATGGACAATACCTATAGGTACCTATAGATATATCTATACTCAATATAAATACTTAATATCTATACTTAATATAAGTTCCAGGATGGGATGAAAGGACTATATCACAAATAAAAAAGAACAATAACTATTTCCCCACTTGACACTCTTCTCCTTAATTTACTTCGTAGATTATCTCCCTATCTAATTGATCAAATTACTGGTATAATTCATGTATCATTGTCTTCATCCATTGTTCCACAATCGATGAAGTATGCCTATATAGGCATGATGTATACATCACTCCGATATTAAAGAAACATTATCTTGATCCTTAAAAACTATCCAACTATTTCCCTATTTCACAGTTATCATCAATTTCTAAAACTATGGAACGCATAGTTTCGCGTCAGATTATTTATTATATCATATCGTACTCTATTGTGGATTACTTGCAGAGTGCATACATTTCCATGGAATTTAAATCGTATACTATAGTATACTGTTAGAAAAAAAAGTTGAATGAGGCCTATACAAAGGTTGAATTGATGTTCGTCTAGTCAACCTTTAAAAGGTTGAATGAAGCAATATATTTATACCTAATTTGTAGGTGTCATTTAACCTTTTATAACTAATAACATTCAACCTTTTATAACTAATAACATTCAACCTTTTATAACTAATCACATTCAACCTTTTATAATTACTCACATTCAACCTTTTATAATTTCTCCCATTCAATCTTTTATAATTAAACCAGATCAACCTCTTTATAATTAAATCAGAAAATTCTTTAATATTATTACCGTTTAGGTTTTTGATAACTTAATTTGTTCCTTGATTTATACTGATGAATTCCATCTTTCCAGTATTTATAGCCCAATTTCTTTTACATTATTTTATGTACAATCCAGCAAACAGTAATGGCCTAATAATAGCAATACAATAGCATATCCAATAGCCTCACATTTTTACATTTTGCCATTATGCTGCTATTAGGTTGCCTGTGTTGCCATTGAATGTCTATTATACTGATATTAATTTGTTATGCTATTATGCTGCAATTAATTATAAAGTATATTGTGCTGCTATTATGTTGCTATTCTAGTATAACAGTAGCATAATAGCATAACAAATTAATAGAAGCATAATAGCACAATGTGTACATTTGAGGCTATTATATATACCATTATGTTGCTATTATGAGGCTATTACTGTTTGCTGGGAAGTATTATTAATTCGTTGGTTTTATAAGTTACTATAACTAGTTCATCCGCATAGTCAACATTTATAATTTGTATTGCTGGTTATCCTTTGCTTCTTCTCTCAATAAGGGTAAACAATTATCATTATTTCGTTAACTTTCAAAAAATGTATTCAAAACACAGTCAAGACAATTTATGAACAGAAAAGGGGCTAGTGTATCACATTGAAAAACTCCACCAGAT
Organism: Osedax fenrisi; assembly: GCA_964019155.1. Classification (NCBI taxonomy): domain Eukaryota; kingdom Metazoa; phylum Annelida; class Polychaeta; order Sabellida; family Siboglinidae; genus Osedax; species Osedax fenrisi. The sequence goes on from OZ025243.1 coordinate 76,277,295, forward strand.
ATTTTTATAAATTCAGTATCTCCATCATCAGTTCTCACAATAGATTTAGTTATTTTGTATGCTATTATAATCTCATCTTCTATACCATATATGGTGCGTATACGCATTAGGTATCTCTAACATCTTTCCTCGATGTATGGAATCGAAAGCTTTGGAGAAATCGATGACAATGATAGTAGCTATTAAAGTAATGCCACGTAGTTGTTTGTATATCTCAGATATCCCTTCTTTGGTATAAGTATTATACAACCCTTATTCCATATATCGATTGGTTATAAGTTATAGACACGGTAATGAATAATAATAATAGTAATTACATATATGTTTTCAATATTGATGTATTCAAATGACTATCTATATTTTCAGATATAAATATATAGAAGTACATAATATTCAGCTACAAATATATACATGCAATATATATATATATATATATATACTATAGTAGATTAATTTATAAAATAAAAGGTTGAATCATAATTATGTTCGTTCAACCTTTTATTAAAAGGTTGAATGGAGAGTATATTGTTGACTCAACCTTTTACTAAGGTTGAATAGGTAAATAGAACATTCAACCTTTTTATTTCCTTGATTCAACCTTTTATTTTTAACTATATATAGCATATGCCCTAAACATTGTGTATAGTGATATTATACTATCTATGGATAATAAGGCTTCTTGTTATTTGGTTCTTATTGATCTGTATAGTACCTTTGATACGATAACACATAGGATTATTTCTCAAAGTCTACGTGGAATATGTATTCATGGCCAAGTTCACAACTGGTTGATATCATTTGTATCTTATAGAATATCTTCGTTAAAGATTAAGTCATCTTTGTCGGATCCATTTTATCACACTTATGACGTTTCTCAAGGATTAGTAGGTCCGATTATTTTTATTTCATATATTCTTCCCAATAATTTAATTTGTTAAAAATACCAATATATTCATTATCACCTCTTTACTGATGACTTACAAATATATACATTTTCCACCTGGTTCTGTAATTGACATAATTCAACTTTAAATTGCTAACTGTATTAATGATCTCTTGGTTTTCCTGTAATTCTCTTTCATTAAATATTACTAAAACTCATAGCATTATATATTTCTATAGATATATCACTTTCTTCAAGTAAGGGAAAGTAACCGAATACGGACAGTACCCGAATAAGGACACTCTCGGTATATCATAAACCATACATTATACATAACAATTTGTAATGAATAAAATATGCATAATTATATAAATAGTCAAAAACATATTTTTTATTTTTTAATTATTCAAAATAATTTTGATATATCCAATAGACTGATTTTTGTATTACGTTTTTATATTTATGAAAAAAAATTAAACTTAAAACCTTCTCAAGAATATACAAATGTATCTGATATTTTATATCTTATAACTTAAAACATAAAAATATATTATTAAAACTAAAGCATTTTAAAAATTATATACATAATTTCTCTATTTGTTATTAAATATTAATTAAGTTATAATAATATATCTAGAGGTCATATAAGTCCCTAATACGGACACTATAGATGTATTAATACGGACACCCTATAATCAATCAGCGAGCATCGTGTGAACATTCTTATTTTCATAAAAATCGCGTGCCACGCCGTGCGTTATAATATTAATACCACCAATGAAGCTAAATATAAAAATATTATTATTTAGATACTAAATTGTATTATTAATTAATAAAATAAAATAATAAATTAATTACTAATTAAATTACATTAAATTATTCTTAAAATTAATTATATATATAATGTAATTTATCTGATTGGTTCATCAATATATATAGTTTATCTAATATTATATTGAGTATCCGTATTATAACACAGGGATGTCCATATTCGAACATGGGTAGGGGAAAGTACTCGAATACCGACACCCTAACAATAAATCACCATCACTTTATTATTTCTCAATTAAATATTTCCAAATTTTATTTATAAGTATTAAGTAGGTATATATATATACCTATAATGTATACATATAATAGCTATTTTAAAATTTAATTTAGTTTGTTTAACTCTGAGATAACAGGGGTGTCGATATTACATGCACTGCCTCGAATACCGACACCTTGGCACATAATATCGACACCCTAAATATATCGATATTTAGATATACAATATATTATGTAATATCCACTATCCAATCAGAATTAGGGTGTGTTTACACGGTAAAAAGTGTGCCCGAAGTGTGCCCGAAAAACGGCACACTTTTGGGCATACTTTAATTGGACACACTTTTGTGTTTACACGGCATATAAAAAGGGCATACTTTTTTTGGATACTCTATTTACCCATATGTTTAGTATTACAATAACAATGAGGATAACTTAAAATAAATACATTCACAAAAATTTAAAATTTAATATCAAATACAATTTATATTTATAAATATGGATCGAGATGAGATGATTATGCACATTAATTTCTTGCAAACACACCTAATAGCAATGCACAATTATGACATTATATTACAACATTATTTATAATTCATTTCTACCTGTATAGAACATTTGCACAATACATTTTTGTTAACAAAAGTTATGATCAAAAATGTTCAAACAAAATTGGTAAAAATTGTACATGGTGTAGATAGGAATTGTGCAAGTTTTATTAAAATTTATTTATAATACATATTAGTCCATAACTCATTAAATAATGAATATTTGTAAATGAAATTAACAGATTATTTTAATATACTTATGTACTACTTCATTTATTTATTATTAAAAATAAAATAATATTAAACACATTTCAATACTTTATTTTAACCATCAAGTTCATATATATAAAATTTATTTTAACATAAGTACTAACCTATATATATATATATATATATATATATATATATATATAAATAAAATAAAATATATATTCAATACAATATTACAATTCATATGGAAAATATTCAATAATAGAATCTTTTTTTCTTTCTCTTTTCTTTAGTCATCTTGATATTGAAGATGTATCACTTATAATCCAGCTATAAAACAATAATAAATTAATGACAGATACATGTAAATTTAATTTAAAATTAAATATACTAAACTTGTATCAATTCTGCTTTATCACTTTTCTTTAGTTGTCAAGATACACCAATGATATCTTTGCTATAAAACATTCAAAAATTAATTATTTTATGAATAAAACTAATATAAATATATCATATATTATATGTAATCAAATACATTATAAAAATTAATATTTATTTAATTAACCACTTAAAATATTAAAATTGTAATATTTATAAGTAATAACATAAGTTTATTATATCATATAAATTGAAATCATGAAAAGTAGAATTTAAAAAACCACGATAACATTTTAAATTGTAACATTTAACACCATAAGTTTATTATATCATGTAAATTAGTACATATAAATTATAATATAACTAACTATTTATTAAATATATAAATATATTATAAAATAATTATATAAGCTGGTATACAGCTATAAAATTGAAATCATGAAAAGTAGAATTTAAAAAACCACGATAACATTTTAAATTGTAACATTTATCACCATAAGTTTATTATATCATATAAATTATAATAAATTAGTACATATAAATTATAATATAACTAACTATTTATTAAATATATAAATATATTATAAAATAATTATATAAGCTGGTATACAGCTATAAAATTGAAATCATGAAAAGTAGAATTTTAAAAACCACGATAACATTTTAAATTGTAACATTTAACACCATAAGTTTATTATATCATATAAATTATAATAAATTAGTACATATAAATTATAATATAACTAACTATTTATTAAATATATAAATATATTATAAAATAATTATATAAGCTGGTATACAGCTATAAAATTGAAATCATGAAAAGTAGAATTTTAAAAACCACGATAACATTTTAAATTGTAACATTTATCACCATAAGTTTATTATATCATATAAATTATAATAAATTAGTACATATAAATTATAATATAACTAACTATTTATTAAATATATAAATATATTATAAAATAATTATATAAGCTGGTATACAGCTATAAAATTGAAATCATGAAAAGTAGAATTTAAAAAACCACGATAACATTTTAAATTGTAACATTTATCACCATAAGTTTATTATATCATAAATTATAATAAATTAGTACATATAAATTATAATATAACTAACTATTTATTAAATATATAAATATATTATAAAATAATTATATAAGCTGGTATACAGCTATACAATTGAAATCATGAAAAGTAGAATTTAAAAAACCACGATAACATTTTAAATTGTAACATTTATCACCATAAGTTTATTATATCATATAAATTATAATAAATTAGTACATATAAATTATAATATAACTAACTATTTATTAAATATATAAATATATTATAAAATAATTATATAAGCTGGTATACAGCTATAAAATTGAAATCATGAAAAGTAGAATTTAAAAAACCACGATAACATTTTAAATTGTAACATTTATCACCATAAGTTTATTATATCATATAAATTATAATAAATTAGTACATATAAATTATAATATAACTAACTATTTATTAAATATATAAATATATTATAAAATAATTATATAAGCTGGTATAAAGCTATATATATTAATTAATTTAATAAATATTTTTGTAAATTATAAATATTTCATAATATATATAATATATATATATATAAAACGGTTTAAACTGGAGTTTAAATATAATTATAGGGATTTATGTATTATATAAAAATATAATATATGTTATGTTAAAAAATGAAATTAATAAATATACTTTATGTTGTATTTGTATATTTCTTTCTTTAAAGAAATATATAAATTTTAATATTTATTCATTATATTCCTACCTATATCCCAAAATTTATTTAAACTAATTTACAATGTAAAAACTAGTTTTATAATAGTATTATAATAATTATTGTGTAATGTATTGTAGTTTCTATAGGTATTTAATTAACAACGATCGAAATAATCGTTAACGCACGATTATAAAACTACTACTTTTTGTTGTAATTTTCTCTACTTCATCAAAATATTGAAATAAAATGTTGTAACAACTATTATAATTAGATTAATTACAAACTAGGATTGTTATCAACAATTAGTATTATTATTATTATTATTATTATTAATATTAATTCAAATCAGTTAAATAAATGATGTATATATTCGTAATATTCGTAATATATTTGTAATATTTTATTATTATAATAATTATACGCGAATCACTTCACAAATGCGTGATAGAATATTATATATAAATTATAGTTCATATATAATTATTACTTCACTGGTTAGGTTTCAATATTAATAGTTTGATAAATTATAGTTAATATATAATTATTAAATCAATCACGAAGCTTTATAATTAATACAAAATAATACTAACTATTTTAAATTCGCCGTTTAATGTTAATCCATTTATATTTCGGCGAATTTGTTCGCTATTTCTTTGCCATCATTTTTTGTCATGACGAGATCTGATATAGTAGCTATTTTAGCTTTTTATTATCAAATAACCCTATATTCATCTATATTCAGATCCCGCCATGTTTCTACTAACAAATTTATTCTGTTAATTTTAAATGTTTACTAAATATTATAGTATAATCATTGGTGAATGTACTTATTTATTATAAAATAGGCATACTTTTGGTTTTACACGGTAAATATCTGTGCCTTTATCTGTGCCCTTTATCAGAGTGTTTGGGCACACTCTGTGCCCATCTGGAAAGGTGGGCACAGATTTGGACACACTTTCGATATCTGTGCCGTTTTTCGGGCACACTTTTTACCGTGTAAACACACCCTTAATTGCGCGTTACTTTTAGTTAACACACTCAATTCATACGTTGTTTTCCTAAAATTAATTTTCGAAAATATTATAAATATCAAGTATAAATATTGAGTTTGAAATTACTTAATTATAATGCGAATATTGTAAGTACACAGGATTTTTATATAGTTTCTGAAATACTATTTAATTTCAAGTAGAAACAATATATAATATGAATAAAATAATATAATATAACGATACGTACATTATTAGAGAAATTGGCCTAATAAACTAATAACGTTGATTGGTTATATAATTGAAAGGGTGTCAATATTACGTGTAATTAGGGTGTCGGTATTATGAAAATGTACGTTGCCTAGGTATATATTTATAAACGTCAATAACTTTGTAACAAATTATAAAAAATACAAAATATTTTCGGCACATTGTAAAATATAATTAGATCTATATGATGCATTTAATATATTTAAAATATTTAACTTTTCAAACGACTGAGAATCGATATTGGACTTCAAAAATTTCATAAATTTAGAGTTGTAACAACAAAATCAGTTTTTTGTTTATAATTAAAAAAATATAAATATTAAAAACTAAATGTATACTTATATGAATTAGAATTATATTGATTAACATTTCATACATACATTATTGTTTGATTGTAATTGTATTTTAGGAGATCTCTAGGGTGTCGATATTACATACATGTCGATATTAGAGCACTCTCCCCTACCGAATATGGATACACCCGTTATCTATTTAATAAAAATATTGAGTCATAAAATGTTAAGACCATGCATTGTTAAGACTCCGTATTAGGTTACTTTCCACTATAGTGGTATAGTAGTATACTCTCACTCACCCATTCTTTATTTCACTTCCTATATCAAACAACATGCATACTCTATATAGTTTTACTATTAATAATGCACTATATTATTCAGTACATATATCAAAAACTATCCGTAATGCTAATTATTTAACTATAATCTAGTCTACGTATATGTAGACTAGAGTATTAGTGACTATATTTGCAATATATAAATATATAATTTAACTCCCAATGAACTTAGTAATAAGTTAAATAATTCAGTTTTTAAATAATATTAATATTACTATTAAAGCTACTTTTAATAAATTGAAATTGTACAATAATTTCTTATTTTCTAAGAAATTATAACATCATCAAGTCTCATATATTTATTTAAAACAACATCTTTATAACGTACGATGTACGTAGAGTATACCGTACTATAGTAGTACCTATAGGTTCATAACATGCATATTAAGATCACATCCCTTAATTTATATATATATATATCCATTAATTTAGCTATCTTGTATACCATTACCAATACTTATGAAAATAAAAAGTTCAATTTAAATTAGTGTGCTTTTCTTCTTCTGATTATACATCTTCCGATGTTTCTAGAGTAACATGTTTATATAACATATATGTATATATTTAAGAAACATCCTGCTACTATTCTATTTCCATATATAACACCTAACTACAATTATTTTAGTTATCGTGATCCCTACCAGTGGTATTTTTGACTTTAGGCTTTGTCACTTCATATCGATCAAATTTAGTATACTAATCTTTTAATTAATCATTTAATATACGGTTATAATCACTCGAATTTTCCTTATCAATATTTTTCAACAGGATGCTCTTGTTCTACCATTATTAAATACATTTAATAGTCCTACCCTTCCTTAATTATATCGCTTCTTCTTTTCATTATATTAGTAATATGCATTATGTATTGGTACATGATATATTATTTCGATATAGCACTTAATCGTGCATGAATTAAACAGTAATGAAATAATAATAAATAACGTAAAATAAAAAGTGTGTTTAAACGGTGTCTTCATTAGTTACTTAATATTTCTATATAATATGTATTTATATTGTATAACATTTATGTTTACTAAGAAAAACAGTCATTGAGATATATCGCAACACGGTGTGTGTATAATATAATTTAACGAATGTTTGGACCGACAACATTATTTTAATTATGTAAAATCTGAAAGTTAATCTTTATTATTCTTAAACAAATTGACGATGCATGTTTATAATTAAATATCATACATATACGTATACTCTATTTGTAATAATCTTAATATTAAATATTCGTTCGAAAAACCGAATTCATGAATATCTAGCTTGTTCGTTCATTAACAACCGTGATATTATTCGTAAATAGCTATTAAATCACTAGTGACTAATATTCGTAAGTTCGCTATCAAGTTAGGTAACGAAGAATATTTACTTTATTTTTACTTTAATATGTTTGTTTTTTTCATTTCTTTTGCTGACAGGTAAATATCTCGATAAGTACAGTGACTTCTATATCTACCTGTGTTCACTCTCGTTTATTATAAGGAACCGATCTGATTATTATATATAATAATCAGTATAATAATCACTTATAAGTGGTATACCATATACTATATTATATATGACGTCAACAGCATGTAATCACACTGCATGCATGGTACAGTGGTAATGCAAAAGAACATGTTTAGGGGGTAGTCGAAATAGAGTAAGCTCTTTCTAATTCGTCTTAATTATGTTTAGTGAATTATTTTTATATATATATATATATATATATATATATATATATATTATGTAGTTTAGTAGTATAATACTATCGGTAGATTTAATGATAATTTGATAACGATATATGTGGGAAATGGTCTTTTAAATATTGATAAATATATATTGTACAGATATAATAACATTATTAGGTTTATTTTCTATTATCGTCGATTTATTTTTATGTAAAATAATTTTCTATTTAATAATATTTATTCTTTATTTATTTCAATAACTTATGTTATCGATAGGAAACAATTTGACATTATACTTTGGATTATGTAATTTCTAGAATAAAATATTAAAAAGTAAATGGATAGAGATAATTATTATAATATATATATATATATATATATATATATATATATATATATATATTCGTACATACATAAAAATAGATATTATTATATACATATTTTATTTAATAGTAATTATTGTTGAGAATACTATATATAGTATTTACATATTAAAACTCGAAACCGATAGAGAAATGAAGGTAACCAAGTAAATGCTGAGTGTGCATTGCACGCACACACACACACACACACACATATATTCACACGTGACTAAGTCGTATACCTCGTGACACGCCTAGGTTTCGTCACGTGACGTCACGATTACGAATTACTTAAAAAGTGAATTAAAAACGAATAAATCAAGTCGCGCGCGCGCGCTCGCGGAGTGCTATCTAGCGGATAGCCAATCGTTATCTACGCCCTAAACCGCACCGAAGTACGCGCACACACACACGCACACGTGTACGACCGTGAGACAGCGGTACGACGGTTACGCATGCGCGCGCATTCCACACCACCGTATTAATCAATTTCAAATAGATCCGCGACCGGCACTAGTGTTTCCCTCTAGCGGTAGACAGCGGCGGTCATACGCGTTACCCAGATTCGCACCGATGTGCGGGTGTGCGCGTCACTCTCGGAGCGGAAGTAAGCGAACCGGATGTGAGTTTTAATATCATATAATAACGCTAACCTGTACTTATACATGTATCGATTTTACGTATTAGTATGTAAGAGTTACATAATATATATATATATATAAATATATATATATATATATATATATATATACGGATATATATTAGTTCGAGGCAATATAATGACAGGTGAATTACTCATAATATTTGTTTACTTATGATTATAAATGATATTCCAAAATATATACCTCAACTATGATATCTTACTAATACATCTCATGCCTCATGCGTATACATCAATTAGTAACCTCACTATAGTATACTTCATCATTAGATTATATAGTACACGTGAACTTAATCACACACACACACACACACACACACACACACACTCACACACACACACATACACACATATAAACGCATACACATGCTCACACACACACACATATATATATATATATATATATATATATATATATATATATACGATATGATGGTATACGTACTTAATGTACATATACCATGGTATATGGTATTATACATAATATACATGGTATTATGCATAATATTGTAATCTTATAAGATTCGTATACGAAAATCAAATTACTAATTTTATAATAATATTTATTTTGTATATAATATTATTTATAATTGATATATATATATCTTATATATATCTTATTTATGATATATATATATATATTAATTTATTTCGTCAAATGCAGTATGAATTAAATGACTTGATAATTAAATAACGATACAATCATTACATACATAATTATAATTATAGTTATAATAGTTATAATAATTATAGTTATAAAGTAATCTAGGCTATAACCTAGCTATCTAATCTATAGATTTAAATTAAATTCCTAAAAATGTATACATTTATATATATATATAAATATATATATACATGTATATATAATTATATATATATATATCATTTATACACGTATACAAGCGCACACACGCGCGCATAATGTGCATTGTATATAATACAATGTATACACAACGGTACAATGTACACGTGTGTACGGCTACACACGTACTGTTACACATGCGCGCGCTCGTATGCATGCAGAACACCAGTTATTCCGATAAAGCGAGCGAGCGCGCTCCGTTGTCGTGGTAACCGAATCATTAATCAACCAATAGGGCGGCCGTATGTTATCCATCACGTGACTTCTGATGACGCCCACTTAATTATATACGCATGTGTGCAGCGGCGGTGGCCACGCAGAGCGCAATGCATATTTAATACGCGTACAAATAATATTATATAATATATATATATATATATATATATATATATATATATATATATATATAATCGATCGTTGTAAAATTATATTATTTTAGCGTGAACGCAATATGATAATGCTCTTATTGCGCGTATCGATTAGATATAGTACATAGCCAACGTGTATGCATTCGGCATTATAATACGGAGTGTAAACCGTATATATACAATGGTACAATGTACAATGTACATATGTGTACATCGTGAAGTGTACTGCATACCGTGTATACATGGAAGTGTGTGTACGACGTATATATATATATATATATATATATATATATAGATGACCTGTATACATTGTATACAATCGTTAATTCACGAAACAAGTATTAACTTCACTCGAGATAAACACAGAGAAGTATATTAGCAATTTGACTATCACTTATTTGTAAACTGACACTATTACTAACTATTAGTAGTCAGTTTAGTAATGTAAGAAGTCGAATGAATTATAATAATATAGAAACAAGTAACATTATATATAATATCTTAGTCAATGACGCCATAAATTATAAATATTATTAGTACTACTACTATTTTTGATAGTTTTCACAAATTAGTCATATATTTATACATACTAATCTATTGTTAACAATACTACAATTGTATATATGCATAGATAAATAAGAAAGGAGATTATACAATGCGCATATATTTTAATAAAACAGATAATTTGTATACTAATAGGATACCTATATATATATATATATATATATATATATATATATATATATATATATATATACTTGAAGAGTCTCGATGTCGATTACAAATCACAAAGAGATTCTTGAGGACCTATGATGCTTCGATGTGGAAAAAGCTATCTCTGGCGATAAGAAGTACTCCATCCATTTCAAACTTCTGCAAAAGACTGAAGAAATATCTTTTATAGTAATTTTTGTATTGTTAACATTATTCGATTAACAATTGTGGCTACTATTATTTAAGTTTAAAATAAATGTTATTATTATTATTATTATATATATATATTTACATTGTAAAACTCATTAATATTCGTACACAAATACACCTATACACATATATATATATATACCAGTGTCAACATTTAAATTGATTATTAATACTATTTGTAAACGTATAAAGATAAAACAGAATAGATACCATTAATAAACGTTTACATCTATATTAGTATATACGTGAGTGTGCTGGTGTGCGTGTATTCGTTATACGGGGGTTATGTAATTAATGATCCGTGGATCGTTTGGTAGATATATCTGTTTGGTATATACCGCTTTATTGCAAACTCCCGATAAATCACCTAAACTTGGTTATAAGTACGGTTATATTGGACTATAGTCCCAATATATATAATGTACCATACAGGGTACATTATATATATATACGGTACATTGTACATCTTAATACTACTATAGTATTATATACTATAGTACTATAATATTATTACTATAATATATTAATATAATATAATATACTATAGTATTATAATACTATTCACACAAACTATAGTTTATATATTGTTTATATATAGTATGTGTGTTATGTCATCACGTGATGTGCGCCACGCCCACTTTATCTGTTACGTAATCCCACAGTATATTTAAATAATCCTCTGAATGGTGTAAAGTGTCTTTATGTGAAACTATCTCTATAGAGATAATACGATAATAACGTATAAGTAACAACTTTCTACGATGCAATACTCGTTCTATTTCGAACTCTTTATCGGTGACTCATTACTACGCACATGACGTAACTCGTCTGTCGCCGACATTAGTCCATATCTACGATGTACCCTCTACGTATACGTAATAGAGCAATAGAGTATACTCTATTGCTTATCTATGATTTAATACATTATCTATGATGTAATACCGTATCTATGATGTAATCTCTATAGAGTACATATATGTACGCTATTGCTTATCAATGACGTAATAACTTATATACGATGTAATACCTTATATATGATGTAATACCTTATTTATGATGTAACCGATTGTCTACAACATACACCCGTTATATGGTGTATACGTTTAGCAATGTTTACCCATTTTCTATAGACCATATACCATATATGGTAAATCCTCTGTAAATGAAGCTAGACCGGGTTTATGATTTAACTCCTAATATGTAATAACTCCATATATGTATTATTCCCATACAAATATATATATATATAATATTATTAGCTCTAATGTTCACCAACGTCGACGGGTAGTAGTAATATAAATTGAATATATGTATACATAGATATAGATATATCTATATTGTAAATAAAGTATGTAAATATATACAAAAATATAGATATATCTATAGATATAAATTATATAAATATATATATATATATATAATATATTATATATAATAATAAGATATTTATCTATCGTATTTTTAATTCATCTATAATTTATTATATTATAATATAATATATGAGAGAAACACACATACACACATACACCTATACAAACTTGAACACATAAACAGTGTGTATTAGATATAGTTAGGTATTCACAAAATTATGCATTTAGATACACTCATATAATTAGGGATAACATAATATACTATATATGTTTGGCAGTTCAACATGTTTAGGTCTCCGTTTTCCTATGAAATCAGTTTAAAAAATTAAACTTTATTTAATATTTTTTTAAATAATTTAATATTATTAATTACTTTTTATATTATGTTTTAAATATATGTTAGTTTTACGTAATACATATTTATTATTAAAAAACCTATCGATTTTTTAATAATATTAAAAATTGATCTATTACATTTATTCAAAAAATTAATAAATTCACAAATAATAATTCCTTTCAAATAATTTAGTATAATCAGAGAAATTAAAAAAATATAAATTTTAATAATGAAATATTTAAATATAATATGTATTTAAGAAATTCTTATTAATAATTTAGATTATTTCGTGTACTCCATGGTGTAAATATTATTATTATACAAAATTACGAGTTATATATATTCTATCCTATAGAATATATATTGATATATCAAATGTATAAATATAGCCAGAATATACTCTGTAGTATATATACTCTATATAATCTATACGTCAACCATTTTTTAATTGTTGAAATATAAAATAATTATATATACATATGTATATATATTATTATGATTATAAATAAATTCGTCATTGTAGATAATGATAATCACGTACACTTATTGTTAGTGTGAATTGGATACAACCACATATTGCACAGTATATATATATATATATATATATATATATATATATATATATATACTGTATACTGTATACTGTATACAGTATACTATATTATACTGTATTGTAATACACATATCATGACGTGTACTTGTTTCTTATTTGCGTATATTTCATATATTCAGAATGAGATATATCTCGTCTGTTAATTCTGTTAAGTATTATTTCTTGTAGCTTAATTATGAATAAATTCTATAGGGATCCCTTTGAGTACTCATCGATTAGTACTCAAATACCTACACCCTAAAAATAAAGTTATGTATACCTATGGGTATATACATATAATAACTATTTAATTAAAATTTAATTTAGTTTGTTTAACTCTGAGATAACAGGGGTGTCAATATTACATGCAATAGGGTGTCGGTATTATGAAAATGTATGTTGCTTAGGTAAAAGTTAATAACTTTGTAACAAATTATAAAAAATATAAAATATTTTCGGCACATTGTAAAATATAATTAGTTCTACTATTTATTTTAAATCTTTAAAATAACTACATTTTTAAACGATTGAGAATCGATATTGTACCTAAAAAATTCATAAATTTAGAGTTGTAACAAAACATAAGTTTTTAATTATAATTAAAAAAATATAAATATTTTAAACAAAATGTATACTTATATGAATTAGAATTATATTGATTAACATTTCATACATAAATTATTGTTTGATTGTAATTATATTTTAATAAAACTCTAGGGTGTCGATATGACGTGCATTGCATTTCGTGCAGTCGATATTAGAGGATATTACCCTACATCTTATATTAAATTTTAAATATATTATTCAATAACAAAACATGTGTGCATCTAGACGAGTACAATTCTATTATTACGTAATGCTAGGATACAATAATCCTATTGTTATAAAAGGATTATTAGGTAACAAATGTGTATAAATAGATATTATAAATGTCATCCAGTAAATATGTAATTATGTAGTTATGCCTACATATATATATATATCATCAATTACATATTACTATATCTAATATTACATAACTTTAACAAATATTATAAAATGTAAGTACGTACATTTAATAATACACATACATGAATGTATATATATATATATATATATATATATATATATATATATATATATATTCAAGTTTGTACACATACATATTATTTATAATACGTAATTATACTATTAATGCCATGTTACCGATATTGTTATTACGCGTGTAAACGTGAAGCTATATATCGCATTGCTTCACGTTAATTATACATATGCTATGACGTAATATTACACACACACATATATATATCTTGCCACTTATATATGTCAAACATACCCGAATAGAATGTCATACTCACGAGCATTATGTTATGACCTCGCACTTATAACGATCGGTAGTTATACTAAAGTACATCCTTACTTCATTTATACAATCATTCCACTCAACAATAAATATACATGTATGTTTGTGAATGTGTTTATTTTTAAGTGTACAATGATAATGATATATATACATATATATCATACATATGAATTTGTATGCACACACGTCCAATGGACGTCGTCCATACACACATAAACACTCACACACATACGTGCATATACGTATATATACACACACACACGTATAAGACTATACAGGAGTTAGTCGTAGCGTACTAATCCATTCATTGACAAGCGGCGGTGATTGATCAGAACATAAATAAGTGCGCTGTGCACTACTTACTAGCCTATAAATCACTACGCCGACTATAGATTAAGATAAAGTAGTACGGCTCATGCTCGACAGACCAACGCGGTCTTCGATACGTAAATATAGATAGAACAACACTCACTGCACGAGCTGATTTTAATGTGCATATATATATATATATATATATATATTATACTACCTTCAGGTTACCACCATGGTTAGCTCAACAAACAAGGCGTAAGACACACAAGAAGTAGGCCTCGGATTCAAAACTCACCCGAACCTATAGAATAGGTCTTAATATTATCCCATTAATCTGATCCTCCCTCATATATAATATTTAGATAGGCTCTATATAATTATGCATGATGACAAATGATAATGATAATACGAAGGGACATTAGAGTCATTTAGTTATGAGTAAAAACGTCAACTAAGTTCCTGGATGCCCTAGCAATGTCTCCACCGAAAAAAATAACGATATCTATGTATTCTCACGTGTATAATAGTAATTTATTTTACACATCAATGATCTACATGATGATGATGATGATATTAGGTTTATTTGTACTAAAATAGGGTCATGTCAGGGTCATGTCAGACCCATTCGCTCGTGCGGTAAGAAAATAATAAAATAATAGTAATAGGATAATAATTTAATAATAATATACATTGAATATACCACGGGAAACAATAATAATATAAACATATATATTTAGATGTATTTATAAGCGTGTAAGTAACTATTTCGAGAATACTTCATATACTATGACTCTTACGTCACCATCTATTTTATGAATATATCTTAGATTACGCAATCGTATACCAATATATTACGTAATATCACATATATATATATGTAACGTAAGCTATAGATATGAAACCTCGTTATCGTTCTGCCTGCTAGTTATATCGTACACACTGCACGCATTGTTGTGTATACACCCTGCATCACCGCGGCGGCAAACAACGTGTGTGGTCCACAGTACTAACATAGCTTCCAGTTTCCCTACGCGGCCTCCCACTTCGAAAACCCATTTTTCATCTCCCCTATTTCATATATACGTGTGTGCATGTGTATGCGTATACATATATAAACACACTTTCGCTGTTTATTTATAAACGTTGTTTATTTATAAATATATGTACACTTGAACATGACCGAATGGGTGTGTATTTGTACATGTGGTGAGTGTGCGGGTGTGCGTGTGCGGGTATCTGTTAGTGTGAGAGAGCGAATTATTAATGTTGGGCAGGAATTTATCAAGGAATAATTTTACATTTATTTCTATATTTGATTTCTTATTCTATTTACAATATATTTTATAGTGCAAATAGCTATACGTATACCAAATATATACATACATATATAAACACAAACACACATACACACACATATATATATATATTCATCATATATCATTTTCATTAACTAATGAGTGAATCATAACAATTATACATATATATATATATATATATATATATATATATATATATATAATGATTACTCTGTAAATTTAAATACATATTGACATATATATATATAAATATAATGTATACATTTAATGTGTTTTATTACACATGTGTACATTGAAATCTAAACTTAATATTTCAATTATAATTATAATAATTATTATTTTGTTATTATTATTAATATAAATAATCTCATATTACGTATTTATATATATATATATATATAGTATATTATATATAGTATACTATAGTATCTATAGATATTATCTCTTTGAAATATATCTAATAATACGTACGGATTCTTGGTGTGAACTCAGCTTAACAATAAAATATATGTTAGTAACGTATACGTTTTTGAATTAAATAATGAATATTAAGAAATGTAGAATATAAAATGATTTGCAGTTACTTCAAACAGTCTAGTATATAACATAATACAATATTGAACATATATGTAATTTATAATTATAGTATTACATATATAAACAATAGTTTAGAAATAAAGGTAATACTCCGTATATGTATATGAACATATGAATAAAGTATGAATTCATACATATACATTTGTGATATATATCCGCTTACATCGAAATGGTTGTGTAAGCTCCAAAAATGTCGATATAGGCGGATTGTCGATATGAGCGATAGGGGCGTATACGCTAAAGGGATATAGCCCTAATAATGTATAACGCATTAGTTTATTAATAATTAATTGTTTGTAATAATATAATATATGCATATAATATAATAACAAAAAAGGTTTAATTAAATGTTTATTAAATAATAAATATGTATTTACTAAAAAGTTTATATATAAACTACAAATATTTTGCAATCGATGATTGTTTAGCGGATTGTATTTTATTTTATGTTACCAACTATTCATTTACCAATAACAATCTTATTTTATAATATAATATAAAAATGTAATAACGTACGCAAAATAACAATAATAAATCATAATTACGATTTATATAAGTTAATAGAAACCATTCAAAGGGAGACCAGCACGTCTTGCTGCAGCAAACCATGTTAATAATGGGTTTTCTACATCATCATAAGGTGATAATTTAATTTTTTTTACATTTTTTGAATTTACAATTTTACTATTTTCTATTATATTTTTCTTATCTTTCATCCATCCTACACTAGTATACTAGTCTATGTATATAGACAATCCAACACCCAGTTCCTCTGTCACAATCTTTCTCTCCTAACCATTTTTAATATTATTGATAGCAGTATACTACTATACTGCTATAAATCTATAGATTTATCAACGATAGAAATGAATTTACGATTTGGCATTGTTACAATAATTTAATAAATGAAATAAGGCATACGTAATTATATCACAATACATATTTGTAGGCGTATATAAATATTGACCAATTACTTAAGATATTAAAGCTCAACTTATTTATAGATATACTGACGATATTAAGTAGTAGGGGAATAGTAATTAATAATATGGGAATACTTTTCATACAAATTAAAATTTGTAAATAATTTGTTTTATAATCAAATTTGTCGATATAAATGGATTCAATTCCAAATATTACCTTATAAATATGTCGATAATGCCGAATTATCGATATAAGTGGATTGTCGATGTACGCGGATTAATTTACATGTAAATATGTGTAAATCCAACAAAAATATCTCGAAATGTCGATGTAGCCGAATTATCAATGTACGTGGCTGTCGAAGTAAGCGGCTTTCACTGTATATATATATATATAATATAATATATATATATATATATATATAAATATATACAAACACATATTATTATTAATATATAATATGTATATTATAATCTAATATATAATATAATATATTATTATTTATAATTATAATAACAATGATAATATCATAACAATATAATATATTAACATTTTGTTTAAATTAATTTTACAATTATTCCTTATTTTATATGAAATTTTGAAGATTTTAGATATACTTACAACGGTGTAATTATTGTGCTTTGAAACATTCTGTTATCTACAATATATATATATATATATATATATATATATATATATATATATATATATATATATTAATCTTTTAAGTCCAAGTATACATATATTATATACTAATAATAAGAATTATTTTAATCTATATTAAAATTTATTATAATTAATATTTTATGAATTTGTATAACCTAAATAATTTATAATTATTCTTCTATAGAAGTTATTCTACTATACTAACTAGTATTTACTAATTACTATCTAGTTTTAATTTTGATTTATTGGACTATCAAATTTACTAACTTTAAAAACATATTATTTAATTACTACTACACCATGGTTCATATTATAAAATTTGACAACAATTAATAGTATATGAACTTATTGAATCTAAATTTTGTAGTAATGCTTATTTGAATTCAAAGAAAAATATGCTTTTTAATTAATTATATAATCAATATATAAAATAAATTAACTTTTTTTATTTGAATATTATTTATATGAATATTATTCTATTTTCATAAATGTCAATTTAATAAAATGTTTATTCATTAATTATATTAATATATTCAATTTAAATGTATTGACAAATTAAATTATAATGTGCATATTATAAAATAGATTATTAATTATATTATTTGGGAGATAAATATTTTTATTATAATTTAAAATATAGCTATACAAATTTTTGAAATTATAATAATTGAAATGTCATATATAAATAATACACATCACATTTTACATAACACATATGCTATAGGAGTATAAGAGTTTTACCTATGTGTTATGCTATAACTATTATATTAACGAATTTTATTTATTTTCTGTCTCAAATTATATTAATATATTTTATAAAAAATATCATAAAAAGTGAGAAATAAATTGAGTCAAATAGCTTTGATTAAATATATTGATTTATAGTAAAATTGGCATACACCTTAATGTCATAGATATTTGATTTTGTTAGTAATACTATTTATTTATGTAAGACGTGATACTTAATTTAAACTCACATTTCCGACTTAAGCAAAATATAGAATTTGTTTATATTTGTTTGCAATAATAGGACATTAGTTTTAACATTTTTAGTATTTTTAATAATTTGTACATATATTAAATATCATTGTTAAGGGACGGCACAACAGGTGTTTTTGAAAAACATATATATTATTTATTACAAATTATATTATATAATAAATCATATATATTGTATTAATTCCCTTTACAATTATTTATGAAATGATGCACAAAAGTAAATATAGTACCATAAATTTGTATTTATAAACAATAAGTGATTAAAAATAATGATAACAACTTTTATTAATTTAGTTACTTAGTGTATACACCTATATGTATAATTCTCTTATAAGACTATAGACTTATATATAAGTATACTTATCAACAACATGTAATTTTAAACTATATATATATACTACTAAATGTATTGTACAAGATATAACAAAAATACTTTTATGTGTTTATAAAGTTATGGTTTTTATATTCACTATATTTTATATATTAAATATAAATTTTAAATAAAATAAAATTTAAATTAAATAAAAATATTAAATTTTAAAACTAAAATATATCTGTTCTATTTTTAAAACTAATTTTGTATACTACTAGATCAAACTATATTTAACTTTCAGAATTTATTTAAATTAGTATACTCTTCAGATATAGTTATAAATCTAAAAAATAATATTATAGATTAATATTATTTTTCAATGTTAGAAAAAAAGTTTTCTATGCCACCGAAAAAGAGTGTCCCTGTATTATAACTATTTTCGAGCATTAAGCAATATAAAATTATTTTGTATAATAGTATTCTAGCTATTAATAAATATAAAAACTATTTAATAAAAGAGTATTCTAGCTATTAGTAAATATAAAAAATCATTTACTAAAAGAGTATTCTAGCTATTAATTATCTATTATATTTTAGATATAAAATAAAATATTAAAATAAATATTAGTATCTTATCTCAGTAAGTAGTATCGTAACATGAAAGTATTAACTCAATATATTATATAATTTCATTTAAGACTTAAATTCAATAATAATAAAATTGTAATATTGAATACAATATTTAATAAATATTCAATTGCTATATATTCCATATTAAGCAATTATTCAACGTTATTTCCAATTGTATTATAAATATAGTTATGATTCAAATTCAAATCCATAGGATAATTAAATAATTTTTGTTTTTAAAATATTTATTTATTAAAGCAGTATATTATATACAATTAAAATAATAATTAATAATTAATTTGCATAAACAACAATTTAATAAATATAGGATATAAATATATATTAAATAAATAAAAGTTATAATATTGTATTTTTTCTATATTAAAAATTAATATAACTATAACTTAGATACTATTTATATCAATTCTACATTATATAAAAATAATATTCAATATTATATAAAAAGAGTATTCTAAATTATATAAAAATAGTTTTATAAAATATAACTTGAATGTATATTATATTAAATACTTTTTTTGGTAGTTTTATATCAGTTCTGATATGGAATACTCTTTTGTAGAATATTTGGCCATATTAGTAAAAGGAAGAGGAAAAGGATACAGACACTTTTTATGAGACAGTACAATCTGTAATAGAGCAGACACTTGGTGGAGATATTCTTTATTTTATAGGAGACTGGAATGCTAATTAACCTTAAGGTTAGAAAATATATATCAAATGGCATTACGAATGGTAACTTTGGTCTGGGGGGGGGGAGAGAACCGAGCGAGGTGATCAACTTGTAGAAGTATGTAATAGAAATGATCTTCGAATCATGAATCCTACATTCTTCAAGTTGCACCCAAGGAGGCTTTATACATGGAGATCGCCGGAAAAAATTACTAGAAACCAAATTTATTATATTTTATGCAAGACTAGATGGAAAAGCAGTATAATAGGGTGTTCACACGATGCGTGTTTTGCTTGTCGTACGAACAAATGCTGGACCGAATTCTTCAAAATCATAGATTCGGTCCAGCATTTACTCGGATTCCTATTTTTCTCGTCGTACAGCAAAAATAGAAAATATCCTATTTTTTGCTGGACCGAAATAAATGCTGGACCGAAATATCTTACTATCTTTGGTAATGTTTACAATATTTTATAAAAATATTATACTGAATAATTTTTATATAATTAATCGTATTACTACAATATAAAATACAATATAAACATTAATTATATAGAATATACAAAATTAAATTATTCAAGTAAAGATATAACAAAAAGTAGTTTAATTAAAGCATAATATGCATGAAAATAGATTTATCATAATATATTTAATATTAATTTGAATAATAATTAAATTTAAAATACTTATAATATATCATTTATGGATATAGTATTAACTCGTGAAATAGATTATTATGTAGATATATTACTAAACATTAGTATTATAAGTTAACAATTCAAATCTATTATTAAAATAATAAACGATCAGTTATTTACCGATAATATAACACTGGTGGAAATTTAAATATACCAGCGGTATTGAAAATGAATCGTCCGTTATAGAACATAACTGGTTAGTTAAAGACTTATCAGCATCATATAATGTTTATATTTATTATATTTAATAATTACATAACATTATACTTATAATAAATTAGATCGATGCTTAGTATAATGATTTTAATAATATTAATAAAATTATATTCAAAATATTTTTATTAATAATATTATTATTATTATTATACTAATCATCGATCTACTTTATAATCTATCATCTAGTATAATATTAATATAACTTATTATTATAATTTTATATTTTAATTATAAATTATAGTATGGGACTTATAAGTTTAATATATCTGAGTGTTTAATAACATATTGAATAGTATTCAATGCATACTTAATATTTTGTCTATATAAACTTGATTATTATATCTAAATGATCATATACAATATACATGTACATTATATGATATATATATATAGTAATTCAATAAATTCTATTCTAGTAATACAAATATAGGTACAATAAGTTATTCGGTTAAACTAATTTCAATATAACATTTTTTCATACACTTAAAAATGTCATATAAATATGATATATATATACATAAACATATATTATATAATATAATAATAATAATAATAATATGATTAATATATCTATTATTAAATCTACTTTAAATATATGATATTATATATTTATATGGTAGGTGTACTTGAAATTCAAGCGATAACAAAGAAACTCTTGGAGAAAGAATCTGATGTAAGCGCTTTAAGAAAACTTGATGCTAAACTTTGAAGAATAATGTATATTATAGATAATTCTGGATTCAAACTAAATATTAACCTATGGATAATATATATTAATGTTAAAACTATATATATATATAGAAAAAATGTCGTTCTGATAATAATTAATATACTGGATGCTTTAAAATTGTAATTTGGTATAAAATATTAATATTATATGTTTTAATAATAAATTCAATTAAATTATAGTTCAATCAAATCTTATAATATATCTATAAAATTGAGATTGTTAATTAATTATTCATATTAATCAACTAATAGCAGTTTTATAGATTTAGAAATTTTTTCATATTTCATATCGGCATAATATAATAAATATAAATTAGTAAAAAAATACCATAAATAACAGGTTCTTCAATTTATCTGACTAACCCTTCTCCTAATGTATATTTAGTGTAATAAGTATTATATAATATATTAATTAAGAGCCTGGTTTATCTATGATTTATTGTAATGATACATATCACCTAAATATAAAATATAGTTTATAAAAAAATATTTATTTATACAAATAATTGATTGTTAAAACACACATAAGTGTGATATTGTAAGTAGTAATTTACCCATAGCTATAGAGTGGGGTATGGGGTAATTCTACCTCTAATTTCTATGATTTTACCACAATCATCTCATTGACTGTGAGATACTTTATACCCATTGTCAACACTTCCAATACCATATCAGGAATATTTCTTACTTAGGTTTTTTTTAAATGTACATAATAATAGATATTATTAAATATTATAATAATAGTGTTTCTATTTACATATGAAATGTTATATATATATATATATATATATATATTCTCCACATCACTATCATCCATATAATAAGTGGTATTGCATTCATGGCAATATTATATACATATTTTAAATAATAACTGCACTTTAATATTCAGTATTTTATAGTTGTCCATGGGTGTTTGTATTTACTCTAATTAAATATGACTACTTTAACTTCATATCAGAGGTTTTCTGAAGGATAAATCACAAAATATTGCTTCATGAAATGCTTCGCCAAATTTTTGTGTTCTTGGAAAATTTTCTACGATTAAATTGAATTTTATTATTCTTATATTATATTTTCTTGGTTATACGCTATTACGCTTTGTTATGTTTGAAACTTGTATCCAGTTAATCCTGTATCATTATCACTATCCTCTATATATTCATATACTATTTCATCAAGTTCGCCTTCATTAAAATATCAAAGTTTACTTTAAATTATATAGCTTACTAACCATAAATTGTGATTAAAAAACTATTTAACCATGTCTTATGGCATTGCTTATGCACTAATTTATTGTATAGTTCATATATAACTAAAGATTTAATCTACTTTAAATAATGTAATATTGATAATTACTTTGAGAAGAATACTTTGTACAAAACTGTACAACTCTTTTATATAAATAATGTTTGCATATATACAATACCATAGTAAAAATTCTTATATTAAATAATAAATGATTATGATATAAAGTTATATTATAATATTTATATAAAATGTTTAATTATATAAAATTTATAATACACATGAGTTTATAATATACACTATATATATATATAAATATCTTAATATACACATATAATATATATATATGAAATATATAAATATATAAACAAAATTATAATTATGTAAATAGAATTATAATTAATTTATAAACACATCAAAGGATTTTAATATTTTTAACACACTAATTAATTTTTAAATAATATTTCATTATTATAATTCCATATCATTATTCAGTGATTATATATTATATTTAATCATGTATATTACTATCTTAAAATATAATTGATCATTCTATATAATTTTATCAAACTATATTGCCAGCAGTAAATATGATCGATATATATCTTATCTCTAGTAATTTACAATATTATATATGATATGTCACTCCCATCTAAATATAGATCATAGTTACTAATTTTAATTGAAATATATATCGCAAGCAATATCGTGCAGTTAAAATATAAACCTATATATTTAGGTCATACAAATTACGATATTTTCAAGTTTGATCATACTTAGTAATTTGATTAGTTAATAACATTATGTACATATATTATGTTATTCTTATTAATATTATGTTAAGTTAATATATATGTACATTATATAATATATAAATAACATTTATATACTTGGATTCACATTAAATTTACTATTTTATGAACAATGAACAATTCACAGCCTCATTTATTTTGATTATTATACGTCATTTATATTTCAAATTACTAAACCTATCCACATATTACGATTTTTATTGTCCTTTGTAATTCTCAATGTTTGTTTATAACTTAAATAGAATCCAAAAGTTACGAAATAATTATCAATTATTTAACTATATATAATATAAAATAAAAATTGAATAAAATATTTTTAAAATTTAAAATTCAAATATCCTAGAATTTATATTTGGGATCCTACGTCACAGTTTTATATTTCGTTTTTTGATTAAAACACATTATTTTGGTATAAATAAGTATTATTTCAAAATTTTATGAATAGAGTTCATATTTATTTATACCATATTATATTAATATGGATAATCTATTTTCTTGTTATGCATATTATGCTTTAAATACTTTAAAGATCGAGAATCGTTTTAAATAATTATTCGCCCATATAGTTCTCATTTTGCTATTTTCATACGAAATATACAGTGCAATTTCATCAGTTATTAAACATAATAAATTATTTAAATAAGTATCCAAATAAGTATCCATAATTATAATTAATGTAATTATAATAGATAAATTAAAATAGTATTTGAATTTGAAATTTTTTTTTATTTACGTTATTTTTTATTTCCGCTGTCAGTTATTAGTAACTACGACAATTTAAATCCGCGTCGTGTGAACGCTCGTGTTTTTTAAATGCTGGACCAAAAAATTGTCGGTCCAGCATTTGTTCGTACGACAAGTAAAACACGCATCGTGTGAACACCCTATAACGCGAGTTATAACACTGCCTGGGGCTTATTGTGGCACTGACCATAATTTGCTAATAGCAGACATCAAGATCAAACTCAAGCGAATACAACGATAAAAGGAAACTCCAATATATGATGTTGAAAAAAGCAGACTTGACTACGTTGTAGAGATAACAAATAAGTGTAACGAGCTCACAATACAATATAGAGAACCTGAAGAACTCTGGAATGATATTCGAAATATACTAAAAGAGGCGTATAAAAAGTTCCCAAAAGTCAAAAGAAAGAAAGTTCCCAAATGGCTATCTGGTGAAGCTTTAAAAATTGCACAAGAGCGAAAGGAAATGCGAAGTAAAGGAAAATATGAAGAATATAGAAATCTAAACGCAGCCTTCCAGAAGAAAGCAAGGCAGGATAAAGAGAAAGGATCATATTTAAATGTAAACAAATTGAAGATAATAACAAAATGGGTAAAACAAGATACCTGTTTAAAGAAATAAAAAATATGACAGTATAACGCAGCTCAAGTTGTGGTGCTATAAAACTAAGTACTGGAAGAGTGTATACAGAATAAAAGGATATAAAAAAGAGATGGCAACAATATACAGAAAATCTATACAGAAAATATCCTAATATAAATGATATTTTTAATGAGAATTTATATGAGGACGAACCTGATGTATTAGAAATAGAAGTGCAATAAGCAATCCGACATATATCTAATAGAAAAGCTCCAGGCTGCGACGGAATACCTATAGAATTCCTAAAAGCAGGAGGTGATGAGTCTATAAGAGTCATGACGAGTCTGTGAATAGCATATGGAAAACAAAGATATGGCCAAATGACTGAAAGAAATCAATATATGTTCCTATTTACAAAAAGGGCGATAAAAAAGAATGTGGAAACTACAGAACAATAGCCTTAATATGACATGCAAGTGAGATACTTCTGAGAATATTGCAGAAAAGACTTGATAACTTTCTCATCCCTAAACTACCAAAGAATAGCCGGGTTTAGAAGAGGTAGAGGAACTAGAGAACGCATTGATAACTTGAGATGGATGATGGAAAAAGCTAGAGATCAGAAAGATAACTCTTTATGTGCTTTATTGAATACAAAAAGACATTCGACTGTATAGATCATCAAATACATGGTGCACTCTCAAAGACATGGGAGTACCCGAGCATCTGATAGTAGTGCTGAGAAATATATACACAAATCAAGAATCGACTGTAAGGACAGAGTATGGTGAATCAAGCAACATCCCTAACATCCAATTGCTATTTAATATCTATGCATAAAGAATAATGCGAGATTTCCTGGAAAAGTTGGATAAAGGCATTAGTATAGGTCCATATAGTATTGGACCATATAATAGTAGATGATAACAATATCTAAATCGTTGATAGATTTATCTTCCTGGGAGTCCTAATTACAAATGATGGAGTTACCGATAAGGAGCTACGAAGAAGGCTGGTAATGGGAAAATGTTCCATGGGAAGTCTGAAACGTATATTCAAAGATAGATGCATTAGACTAACGACAAAAATAATGTTCAAACACTGGTATTTCCAATTATCCTTTATGGAGCAGAAACCTGGACTATCAAAAATGCAGATAGGAAAACAATTGATGCTTTTGAACTATGGTGCTATAGGAAATTATTCGGAGTTACCTACTTAGATAGGAAGAGAAATACTGAGATAATTTACATAATAAAACCTAAAAGAACGCTCGAATCCAGAATTGTCAAGGCTGCCCTATCTTTTTTCGGATACGTTGTTAGATCAGATATGATGGAATTGCAAATAATGCTGGGAAGAATGGAAGGTAGGCGAGGAAGAGGCATTCCACATTGCACATGACTAGACAATATACAAAAATATCTCTCTAAAGATATTATGAATCTCCGACTAGATGCTAAAGACAGAGCGGCATGGATAATAGCTACCATGGATGTCGCCAAGGGTAGGTTTCGACTCGAAGGCACAAGGTAACAAGGTAAGTAGAATATAAAACTGATTTATAAATAAATAGTTTTCTAAATTATAAAAAAGAGTTTTCTAAATTGTAATACACGCTGGAAAACTCTTTTTTCTAATAGTATATACACTTACTACCTTATAAGATGTGGATACATAACCGTGATATGCAATTCAGAATTAGTAATACTTAATATACTTTAAGGGAACAACTTATTAAGGGTAAGTTATAATAACTTATTAAGGGTCCCTTTTAATGGTATAGTATCTATAGATAAAATTACATATATCTCTTATATATATATATATATATATATATATATATATATTATACTATCAAGGGTATTCCCTTAATATACCTATAGAAGACATTATATTGATCAACCATAGTTACTATCATTACTATAGTAATACTTATAACTCGGTCGTCGTGTATATTAGAAATATTGTTAGAATAATAGATTTATATAATAAATTTAGATTTAAATATAATGTGAATTAATGTGTGAATATTTAGCATGACTTATGACTTATTAAGTTGTAATTATAATTATTAATAAGTTGGATTTAAACACAATATATGTTAAGTTGATATATGTAGTTGATTATCATTGAACAATTGTTCATTAATTGTGAGTGATGTTCATATATGTTGAATTGCGAATTATATGTCGTACATTGTATGTCATACATTGTATACTGGACATTATATATAAGTCGTATATGTCGTACATCGCATGATACGCGTGTACATTTTACATGTACGTGTATGAATCATTTACGATTTATATATATATATATATATATATATATATATATATATATATATGATATATATATATATATATATATATATATATATATATATATATATATGTGTGTGTATACATATATATATAAACAAATCATACTTTGTTTATAATATTACATAATATCGGATAAATGTGTGAAATGTATCACCACCTGGTGATAAGTGTGAGTTTAACTACAACTATTGTTATGAGCACATTCATAGCTATGATGATATACATCTATATATGAATATACACCTAATGTATATCGCAGAGTACATTAACGCATGATGAATAATGGCTAAATTCTTAGTTCAGAGCACGCAATGTACAGTGTAAATATACGAATACGTTATATATGTCTGACATATAGAAATATTTGATAGAATACATGATACACATATGTTTAGTAGTGATTGTTTTTAATGTACACACCCATATATATATATATATATATATATATATATATATATATATGTATATATATGCCCAAACAAAAACATACGTATACATTATACATATGAACATACGCGCATATACACATACATTTAGTGTTACTTACATACGCATACATATGCATATTGTGATTATGTAGTGTCGCTCGCGATCATTCGCGTATAGCGAAGTGTGCGATATTTCGTCAGTGTGCGGCGCACCTAGAATTCGCACCGTATCGCGCACCTTAGTGCGATATCGAGTGATAAATGGATTAACGCATACACCGGCCATTACCTATGGGTCTCTATAGCGAATGTCGGCCGGCCGGCTTTGATCTCTACGCGTAGACGCGCATGCACACAAACGCACGTACGCACGCATACACGAACGTACACACAAAGCCGCATGTCCACCACCCTTCCGGCTCTCTCTCTCTATATCTGTATCTATACCGCGCGATGATAAATAGGCATGTCATACTAGTCGCGATGCCGCGAGCGGCGCGTTCTAAAAATAGAAACTCGATTTCCGTCGCGAGGTGATTTTCTACTCGACTCGGCCCTACTCGGTTCGACTCGTAAGTGATTCGATGCGACGCCTGTTTACGGAACTCACTACTGCGCATGTTCGCGTGAATGGTACCTATGCAAGACGAGTAGTGCGCATGTCCGCATTATTGTTAATTTTGCGTCTTCTAATGCGCATGTCCTTAACGCTTCCTACCTCGATCAAGTGGCGACTTCGAGAGCGAGGCAGACGATTTTCAAATTATTTAATAATAAATCACATTCAAAATGGCCGCCGTTCTCAGGCCTACACAGACACTAGAACTCGACATCAAAGCGAAATGTCGGCGCAGAATGTCGGCTGCGCGCATAAATAAGTGAATAGATATTCTGTTTCTTTCTCAGGTAGTTATATAACCCGTGACACCTATAGCATGCGCTCTATACGTACACAACCTACAGGTATATATACCTATACCTGTAGGTATATATATATATATATATATATATATATATATATATATATATATATATATATATATATATAGTATATATATATAGTATAGTATACTATAGTATATACTTTTTCGTACTATTATCGGGTTTGCTTGTGTAAAGCGAGCCTGAAAGAGAGAAAGAGACCAGATTAAAGATCGATTTATCTAATCGTGGTTGTTGTGCGCATATTTTGTATAGTTTTAGAATATTCATATTCATAATTTATATGTGATGTGTTCAATTACTACATATTTATTAGGTATAGTTATATATAGATAACCCATAAATTATATACTATACAAGTCAAACATGATTGTGTTATTATTTATAAATATTTGTAATATTACAAAAAAACATAATCAAATTATTAATGATATATTAACAGTAACTTTTACATCGTTTATCATATGAATACTGGCGATAATGTTACAACATCTTACATGATCATTTGTATACACGATGATACAGTAACACTAAGTATTAAACGTATATAAATAGTACAATTGTATAAATAATAGTAGTTATATTTGATAGAGAATAATATATCAGGGTACTAACACAATAATGGTATATTAATTAATAATATATATATATATATAAACTATAAAAATACTTATTACATTCATACTCTTTATATATATATTCTATTTATAGTATATTTAATAATAAAATACATTATTAAATCAATTCAATCGAACAGCATATTATGGATCCTGCAGGATTCAGTTTTCACTTATAACTATATATATATGAGTTAATAACCATATATTATTATTATCATATATGGATATGATGTCCCTTCGCAGCCGCGGTTTTTTTCCATGGTTTTAATGATAGCTGGTCATTTATTTATATACAATTATATAAGATCACTTCTAAATATTATTTTAATACATATTTTAATGGTCCGGGCGGGGCTCGAACCCGTGTCATATATCAGTATACTGCTTGCGTGTCTGACGTATTAGCCAACTGAGTAACACATGCAGTATATACATATATATATATATATATATATATATATATACATATTTATATTAATATATGTATATATTGTTTACAATATAACTTTATAAGCGTACATTCTGTATACGTTCATATTTGATTATATTATTTGAATTACGCTTCACATTTGGTTTTTATAAAATTCGTTAGAACATTAATCATAATACTATGTTTGTATAATTGTATAATAACGTAAGTATACTAAGTATACGTATCGTTAACTATTAATATTAATAGTAATATATTGATATATCTATATGTATATATAAATATTTGTTAAAAGTTATCAGTATTTAATTATTATAATTAATCTTATTTTTATTATTATTATTTATTGCTTGATTGATTGCTTTATAGTTTATTTAAGAACATATATTATTGAAATATATATATATATTTGTATAAATATATATATATATATATATCTATACAGGAGGATAACAACAGCTGATAAAGTGGGGCAACGGGCTTGAAATAGATGATTTACTTTTTTGGATATGTATTCGCGCGATACCAATAATCGTTAAATAGGGTCATTTTTTAATCGATTTACGTAATCGAAAAATTTAAATTCGACGCAAATTTTTAATAACAAACTTTATCGTGGAGAATTTTATCGTAAATAATTTCGTAAAAATGAGTTTCTTTAATTTCGAATACATTACGTAGATTTAAGAAATGGTACTTCCGGTTTGTATATCGAAATAACAATTGTTGCATCGGAATTTATTTATCCGTATTGTTGAGAAAAAGTTCAATAATATGTAAAATCGAGTTAATATTAATTATTTCCTATCTACGCCATGTAAACATACATTATTAAACATAGGTGATACGATACGGTGATGTAAAAAATCAAAATCTACAATATTTATTCGATTTCAATAATTTTAACTTTATTAAATAGATAATTAAAATAGAATATAATTTTATAAATTGGGACTTCTTATGTTTAATATTCTTCGAGCTACGGCCGAAAAAGTGAAAAATACATGATTTGAGAGTAGTCTATTTGACCGACTTCCGGTCATATTTTCATATAAATTATGTATTCATCAGATTAGGAGTACGAAAATACATGTAATAAAATCAGAAAAATCATGAAAATATGAATAATAGGGTTTCAATCTCTGTTTTAATATTTCGCCAAATTGCATCATATATATGGTCAAAGAAAAAAAATATAGATTTATAAAAAAATATTTTTTTCTAAAATCTATTCTATAATTATATATGTTTATTATATATAATTATATACATTACATACCGAGTGAGTCTATACAAATATATCTATATATATATATATATATATATATATATATATATATATATATATATGTGGTCATTGATATTTTTAGTTTTAGTTATTGTCACTGTTGTGTTTAGGTTGGGTTAAGTTTTAATTTTGGTAGGTTTTTTTTAGATTTATTACTTCTCGATTTAGCCTATAAAAGCATATTTATTTATATTGTTATTTTCACTATTGTTGTTAGATTGGATTAAGTTTTAATATTGGTGGTATTTTTAGCTGCATTACTTCCCGAGTTAACCTATAAAAGCATATTTATTTATATTGTTATTTTCATAGTTGTGGTTAGGTTGGGTTAAGTTTTAATGTGTGTAGGTTTTTTTTAGATGCATTACTTCCCGAGTGAACCTATAAAAGCATATTTATTTATATAGTTATTTTCACTATTGTTGTTAGATTGGATTAAGTTTTAATATTGGTGGTATTTTTAGCTGCATTACTTCCCGAGTTAACCTATAAAAGCATATTTATTTATATTGTTATTTTCACAGTTGTGGTTAGGTTGGGTTAAGTTTTAATTTTGGTAGGTTTTTTTTAGCTGCATTACTTCCCAATTGAGACTATAAAATATTTTTTCTAAAATATATTCTATAATTATATATGAATTAATTCCAGAGTGAGCCTATACAAGTATATTTTCACTGTTGTGGTTAGATTGGGTTAAGTTTTAATGTGTGTAGGTTTTTTTTAGATGCATTACTTCCCGAGTGAACCTATAAAAGCATATTTATATATATTGTTATTTCCACAGTTGTGGTTACGTTGGGTTAAGTTTTAATTATTGTAGGTTTTTTTAAGCTGCATTACTTCCCGAGTGAACCTATAAAAGAATATTTATTTATATTGTTATTTTCACTGTTGTTGTTAGATTGGATTAAGTTTTAATATTTGTGGTATTTTTAGCTGCATTACTTCCCGAGTGAACCTATAAAAGCATATTTATTTATAATGTTATTTTCACAGTTGTGGTTAGGTTGGGTTACATTTTAATTTGTGTAGGTTTTTTTAGCTGCATTACTTCCCATGTGAGCCTATAAAATTATATTTTCACTGTTGGGGTTAGGTTGGGTTAAGTTTTAATTTGTGGAGGTTTTTTTTAGCAGCATTACTTCCCATGTGAGCCTATACAATTATATTTTCACAGTTGTGGTTAGGTTGGGTTAAGTTTTAATTTGTGGAGGTTTTTTTTAGCTGCATTACTTCTCGAGTGAACCTATAAAAGTATATTTTCACTGTTGTGGTTATGTTGGGCTAAGTTTTAATTTGTGGAGGTTTTTTTAGATGCATTACTTCTCATGTGAGCCTATACAAGTATATTTTCACTGTTGGGGATAGGTTGGGTTAAGTTTTAATTTTTGTAGGTTTTTTTAAATGCATTACTTCCCGAGTGAGCCTATACAATTATATTTTCACAGTTGTGGTTAGGTTGGGTTAAGTTTTAATTTGTGGTTTTTTTTAGCTGCATTACTTCCAGAGTGAGCTTATAAAAGTATATTAATTTATATTGTTATTTTCACAGTTGTGGTTAGGTTGGGTTAAGTTTTAATTTGTGTAGGTTTTTTTAGCTGCATTACTTCCCGAGTGAGCATATACAAGCATATTTTCTAAGTTGTAGTTAGGTTGGGTTAAGTTTTAATTTGGGTAGGTTTTTTTTAGCTGCATTCCTTCCCGAGTTAGACAATAAAAGTATATTTTCACTGTTGTGGTTAGGTTGGGTTAAGTTTTAATTTTTGTAGGTTTTTTTAGATGCATTACTTCCCGAGTGAGCCTATACAAGGATATTTACACAGTTGTGGTTAGATTGGATTAAGTTTTAATATTGGTGGTTTTTTTAGCTGCATTATAATGAAGTATACTTCCCGAGTGAACCAATATAAGCATAATGATATATGTATGTATATGTATGTATGTTAAATTATATTTTGAGTATTATTTTAACAGTTTAGTTCAGGTTGGGTTAATTTTTAATTTGTGTAGGTTTTTTTTAGCTGCATTACTTCCCGAGTAAGCCTATACAAGTATATTCATTTATATTGTTATTTTCACAGTTGTGGTTAGATTGGATTAAGTTTTAATTTGTGTAGGTTTTTTTAGCTGCATTACTTCCCGAGTTAGCTAATAAAAGTATATTTTTACTGTTGTGGTTAGGTTGGGTTAAGTTTTAATTTGTGTAGGTTTTTTTTAGCTGAATTACTTCCCGAGTGAGACTATACAAGGATATTTGCACAGTTGTGGTTAGATTGGATTAAGTTTTAATATTGGTGGTTTTTTTTAGCTGCATCACTTCCCGAGTACATTACATCACCTCCCGAGTACATTACATCATCAAGTGAACGTTACGCGCGATCACGGGCGAAGCCGGGCCCCGACCGCCTAGTATTATATATAATCGAAAGTATAAAGTTTAAATATTTGCTAACGATAACATACGTTACTGAAATAAAAAAAAGAACAATATGATCATAATTAATCAAAGAAACGAATACTTAAAAGTACTGTTATCGTGCATAGGAACAATGGGAACAATATTATAAAACAGAAATAAAGAATATTGTAAAAAAGAAACGAAAAATTATCTAAAATAAATAAAATATATTATAAAAATCATAAAATAATTAATTAATATAAAATCAAATACATGGTTCGGTAAACGAGCGCATGGATATATTCAGTTACTGCTTTAAATAATAATAAATAGTCCTTATTATTATTATTATGATCACCATGCTTAACGCGGTGTATCATTATAATCGTATACGAGATGCTATAATATATAATAAGAGGAGGAGAGATGGACATATATGATTAGTATATTTATAGAATTCTATGTTAACATAGCCTTTCTCACACATGCATATGTGTGGGAGCGCACATTAATACCACTACTAATACTATAATATATTATTATTAGTATTCGTTTTAGTAACAATGATATATCGATGATGTAAACAATACTGTTGATATATATATATATAACGTAATAGTTTGTTAAACAAAGGCTACATTTTATCTAATAATACATTATATTGAGATATATGTATACATAAAGTTATATGTATGTATGTATATATTTACACATATTTACACCTATAGGCTAACGTATCCATATCTCTATACACCACTAGCCACTACACCTTCTCGATTATAGATGTGTGTATGTATGTATGTGTGCATGCTCGTTTATTATCTTTAGAACTCTATATATATATATAATTAGTACTATTTAGTGTACGTATAGTGAATGTATACATTAATACATTTATATATATATATATATATACATATATTAATATTAATATATATATATATATATATATATATATATATGTAATAATGAGTGTTCGAAATAGGTGTTAGCAATATTACACCACTCAACATGATAGAGGACCGTTGTATTTAAATTTCTTTTTATTAATAAATCGAAACAAAAATCATACACTAATGCTGTTAAACATATATACAATATTACTATATAGAATATTTAACTTTGTACAAACCTCCTCGTGCCAAGGTATAATCAAAAATGAAATAATATTATTAATCTAATTAAATCTAATATAATTCAGATTATATTATTGCTACGCGACAGTTCATTGGTCCAACCAATTCTATTAAAATAAACTAAATAACACTAAATAAAAAAAAACAAAAATCAATATACACGAAATCAACATTTATACTTTTATAATTATTCCATAACACAAAACAAAAATCTAACTAACTAAAAATATATAATAAACTAAATAATATTAACTAAAAAATCACAAAAATCAATATATACGAAATCAACATTTATAATTATTACATAATACACAAAAATAAAATAATAAATTAAAAATATATATTATACACTTAAAAATAACTACATTAAACATATATATATATATATATCATCATTAATACATACTGGATAACACTCAAACATGACCTCCTGAGATTATAAAAATATAATTCTACTCAATAAAATAAAATATAAAAATTGAAGTTATGTATACACATATTAAATATATATTTGAATAATTTACCATTTGTAAATTTTTCAAAAATGTATACACTTATTTTTTTAATATTCCGAACATTTTTTTTAGAATCTTAAACTTTTTAAAAGTGTCAACATTTGGTAATTTAATTATTAGTTTTCTCACAAATTTATGCAAAAATAATTTCCATGTTTCCATGTATAATAGTATTTTATATTACATATTTTGTATTAATATATTTACATTTAATGTATTTGTGCTTATATATATTTTATATATTGCTTATGATTTTAAGCAGGTATAATATAAAGATATATATAACACTATAGTATATATATACCGTATACGGTATTAATAATACTACAATTCGTTACATTAAAACACTTAAATGTTTTGTAAATACACTCTTGATATTATTTATAAAAAAACATTTCATTGTGAACAAATATTTCCACTCTAATTTAATATTGATTTATGTATTTATCCTATATCAAATTATGTATATATTGATAATATATTTTTATTATACACGATTTAAAACATACAAATAATTTATATTTAATAAATTTAATATATTTTACTTTAATTATAATTAATATATATTCTATAATTATATAGGTTATATATAACTCAAAGTTACATATATGTAATAATGTAACCGCTTGATTTATACTGTTATTAATACTTAATGGAACACTGTGTTAAGTTTTATATCATTTACATATAAAAAATACAAAAAAAGACTACTTTTCACTGAACATTTTTTTTATGTGATAATAATAGATCAAGTTTTTGGTGTTTTTTTAAATACTTTATGTGATATGCATATTCATTTAGATGACCTACAAATATCACAAAAAATTACCTAATTATTATTTTTTAAATAATTATAAATTCTTATCAATAAAAATAAACTTGAATAATAATGGTACATATGTTATGGATATATTGTAAAATTATTATTATAGTGAACGTAATTGGTCAAAATAATTATTTTGTGTAAATCAAGTTTAAAGTTTTAAATTAATTCATATATAGATTATATGAGTATATTTATATTTGTTTTAAAAATCTTATTTTTATCTGTTTTATTTCACGTTAGAAAACCATGTATATACCATTTTAAAGATAATGTTTTAAATTTTATAAATAAATCATAATAAAATAATATAATTTTTTTTTCATTATTTGTTACCTTACCCGTGCCCTTAATGCCTGAATAGAGTTTGAATGTATATATTAGGGTAACCCGTATATTTGTAGATATATAGGGTTCTCGTAATCTAATTTAGTAGTTATTTTATTGAACCGCTATTACAAAGTTATATGTGTATTACATGTAATACACATATAACTTTGTAATAGCGACAGATGTAAATTCATAATGTATACATTATATAGTAATATATATATATATTACTTCAATCAAATAACTACTAAATTAGATTACCTAAATTAGTTACCTTCCACTGTACTCTGATAGCTTTAGTATTAGTGTGAGTCAAATTGTAATGAATATTAACTTTATTAATATTAATGTATTGCATAGTAATTATGAGATAGTATAATTATTAATAAATTATCAAATAATTATTAATTAATTATTAATATAGTAATGGGATTAAATATATAAATTTATAAAATTTAAATATATTTTATAAAACTTATTTATTATGTATAACTATAATAATATAATATTTATTAATTAAATATATACCTGCAGGTTACAACGATAAGAAGAATTCAAACTATTTAAAGTTGTCATCGAAGTATCAGAATATGTCGACATTCTCACTAATACGCGAACACATATATTGTATTTCTATATTTTCGATTATGTTTCGTTTGTCTACGGTATAACGCTTTATAACCGAAGAACGGGTTTACTTCTTTGTTTATTTAAATAAAGTATGTTATCATTAGAACATAGTTCAACTTTATGGTTTATATTATATTGCTTATTTACTTATAAAGCAATACACCAATAAAATGTATTCTATAAATATTTGTATTAATTTTCACGAAATACAATTACATATTAGATGATATTATATATTACATTTTCCAGCTATAATTAGATGATAAATTGTATGGAATATAATATTGCATTATAATATCTACATATTTAGTTCACTATAGGATATATATGTTATAACATTATATAATAAACTAAATTAAACGATATGTAAATATATCTGAGTAGTTATTAGTGATATTAATGCTGATAAAATATAAAGCATCGATAAAGTCTCAGAATCAGTTACTTCAGTCTCTACTCGGCTCGGGTTCGTTTGGCTAGCATCTCGGCTCGGCTAGGATCGGGCTCGTTTTTTTCCGAAAATGAAAGTCTCGGCTCGGCATCAATAACCAAAAGTCTCGGCTCGGTGTTACAAATATCGGCATCATTTGCATCACTATTAGCTATATGTTATAGATATATAATCTAATTATATCTGTTGTATACATATATAAATTATTATGATATAAATAAAACAATAATTAACAATGATACTTTGAATAATATATATATATATTTCTTATTTTTTTCCTATTTATTTCGTTAATTAATATAATCAATCCTTATGTATTTATATGCCTTTACATAGTTATTTATGGCATGTAAATAATATATATATATATATATATATATATATATATATATATATATATATATTATTATTTAAGTAATATGTTAATTGAAGTTATATAAAATAGAATAAAAAGAAAGTACAGATAACATATACTATAAACCATTTATTAATTATCATATTACATATTAATTATATATATATTAAATATATACATTATATTTATATGTTTCCTATATACACATATACTCATATACACATACACGTATATAAACCTATATACTATATATGTATCATCACTTATTTAAATATGAATGAACAACAAATTAAATACTAATAATACATTATGATTGGTAACGAGACATACAAACACACGCCATCCGTCACCTGACATTACGCAATGGCACGTGATACATTCGTTATTGCATCATCTCAACGATGACGTCATCTACGTAACGGTGACTCATAGTGTTATCGTAATACGCGATGTCGATATGCTGAGAGGTAAACATTTTACGCGAGTAGGTGTCGTTGTATCGAGTACGCAGGCTGTATCACCTTATACATTTATTAATAATTATATATATATATATGTATATATTTATATAATTTAAGTATACTTATAAAAACATTAATTATATATGTACAATTCTCGGCGGGTGTGCGTTAATACATAGACGAGATGAAACACAATGACAACGGAACACAGTGAGGACATAGCAAGGACGCGCTCGTGACATTGAAGGCATCCATTACTAGGATGCGTTACGTAATATGTATCGATTGAGATGAATAGTGCGATTGTTCGTTGAAAAAACTTATAAATCGCTAGATATATCGGGGGGGGGGATTAGGGGAGGAGTTTAGGGAGGAGATTGGGGAGGAGATATGGGAAACGAGGATATATGTATATATCGGCGGAGAATACGTGAAATATCACTGAAAGATCGTACATTATCGGAATCTGATTCCGGGTTGAGAACGTTGGACGCCCGCCTCACTTCATATTGTGAATCGGTGCGTGCGTCAGCGCCAGATTAGTGAACGGGGAAATATCGCTTTCCAGGCCGCTCGACAATCCGGTGGACAGCCTCGCTTTCACGTTGGGCAGTTTGTGGTCCTTCTTCCATTTCATTCGACGGTTCTGGAACCATATCTTAATCTGTCGTTCGGTGAGACACAGAGTGTGCGCGATCTCGATGCGTCGTCTCCGCGTCAGGTATCTATTAAAGTGGAACTCCTTCTCCAGTTCGAGGACCTGGTGGCGGGTGTACGCCGTTCGCGTGCGTTTCGAGTCGACGCCGTTTATCGAAGAGG
This sequence comes from Osedax fenrisi, assembly GCA_964019155.1. Classification (NCBI taxonomy): domain Eukaryota; kingdom Metazoa; phylum Annelida; class Polychaeta; order Sabellida; family Siboglinidae; genus Osedax; species Osedax fenrisi. Next base: position 76,317,950 of record OZ025243.1, read on the forward strand.
AATTTCCTGTCGGCGAACGAGAGTTACGATTAATTATTAATTATTAATTATTAATGAACGCGAGGGTAGCGATTACGAAAAGTGATTACATTATCTAACTAAATCTATATTATCAGTTTATCTATATTATCTACCTATATTACTGTTCTAAATCGTACCTAGTTATATATGTATTAATCTTAAGGTTATATATAATTAGGTACCTATATCTGCTTTGTCTGTGTACCCAATAAACTATTTCCAATTCAATGCAGTTCAATATAGTAAAATGGTATTATAATAGTATTATAAATATAAATATAGTAAAATGGTATTATAATAGTATTATAAATATAAATATATTTATAAATATTATTAAATACTGTATTATACTAAACATGTATTATAAAAGTTCGGCATGCATAAACCAACACAGTAAAAACTAAACGTTCATTAGACACATTCAGAGTCTAATGAACGTTTAATATTATAAAATTTAACCTAAACGTTCATGAAATATAGTTGTGTAATGAACGTTTATCAATTGTGTATAAACGTTCTTTAGACATTTCAGAGTCCAATGAACCTTTAATATTATAAAATTTAACATAAACGTTCATGAAATATAGTTGTGTAATGAACGTTTATCAACGGTATATAAACGTTCTTTAGACATTTGAATTCTAATGAACCTTTAGATATATTATTAAATATAGAATTATTTTTAACAAATTCTTGCCAATAATATTAATTTTCGCCTAGATTATTTATTTATATATACATACAATATCATATTTTAATTTTTCTTTATTTTGTTAAATTGATTTAATTTAGCACTAATGGAATTAAGTATCAATTATTATTTTATTTCTATATTTAAGTTAATATTATGATTTAATAAATAAAGTTACTATTTTAAAATAATAAATTCTTTAAGTATCTATGTTATTTTGATATCATCATAATTTCATTTATGTATCAACTTAATTATAATAATCAACAATAATTATAATCATAATTATATTGATAATTAAGATAATATAAATTTGAAATAATGTAATAATGATTTATCAATATTAAATATTGAAACATTTATTTAATATTAAAAATATTATTAATGTTAAATTTATGTATTAAATATAACATATATGTAATTATATAATATTGTAATATATAAGTCATTACAAGTTAAATACTACTATGAACATATATCCGCTAATACATATATAATTATAAGCATATTAATAATATAAAATATTCAGAATATAGAGTCTAATGAACGTTTATACAAAACGTTCATTAGAATATAGAGTCTAATGAACGTTTATACAAAAACGTTCATTAGAATATAGAGTCTAATGAACGTTTATACAAAAAGTTCATTAGAATATAGAGTCTAATGAACGTTTATACAAAAACGTTCATTAGAATATAGAGTCTAATGAACGTTTATACAAAAAGTTCATTAGAATATAGAGTCTAATGAACGTTTATGCAAAAACGTTCATTATAATATAGAGTCTAATGAACGTTTATGCAAACGCGTTCATTGTAAACTGGAGTCTAATGAACGTTATAAAAGGTTCGCTATTTGGACCACCCAATGAACGTTTAAATTGAGTCTAATTAACGTTTAGTTTTTACTGTGAAGGTGGCGTTTTGTTATTAAATGTAAACCCAATGTTAACTTTTGTACCATGTCGATTTGGGTATCAATTCATATCTATTTTATCTTTCATATTTTTTATTATTTATTTTGTTGTTTACCTAATAAACTATATATTAATATTATAATTATAATATAATAATTATTATTATAATATAATTCGTGTTATAAATTATAATGGATTATAACTTATAATCCATTATAACATCCGCGTAGTTGCGGTGATGCACGATGCACCCGCCTCATCACCAGCGCCACCTTCCGACCACGTATACAGCTAATCGGATAGCGTGAATATATTACATAATAGTACGCACATCAAAGAGAGTCGCTAACAAGAGCTCTCGCAATTGTATTGTTATCTCGTAGACGTAAAAAGTGTGTTTCGTCGCACATGATATATTATGTAACGTTATATATATATATATATATATATAGATTATGTAACGTTATATAGATACATTCTATGTAATGTTTTACGGCTATTTTATGTTATATTTCTACGCGTCTCTGCATATATGTTAAATAATGACAAGTTATTACATAAAGTATATATATATATATATATAACTATAATTAATAACTACGTACAGGTTAATCTTAGATACATACGTAGTTGTTATACCGTGTCCGCATATATGCATATATGCGTGTATACACACATGTCCACATACGCACGTACGTACACACATACGCACACACATACGCACACACGTACGCACGTATATATCGTATACGATATCGATTCAGCAGCAACAGAAGTCGACACATTAACGAATCATAACGCTTACAGCCGCTTATTAATTATTGATTACCTATAAGCCGCATCATTTATGTATACATATATTAATCAAACGATGGCTCATTTCTATATATATATATACTTATATCTTCTATATTACAATTGCTATATCATGCTTGATACGTAACGTATTATTTGAAAACAAACATTACAATTAAACGGTATTGTATTAATAATCAAAATGACGCATATTACATAGTTCCGACTTATCCGATTTATTAAATTTAATATAATTATTACATTTAATATTAATAACGGAGATATAGATATACCTATATGTAGAGATACTTATGTAAGATCACGATGTAAGTTGTAACAGTAAAGCCATTTGGGGCTTTATGGATTTAGGGCTTTGGTAATAGTGTTAATAGTATATTAACTTAATACACATATATATGACTTTCTCTATAGGGCAAAGTCTCCGATTACCGACTCCCTCCTAATACCGACCCCCTCTCATATCTCAGTAACTATAAGAGATATCAAAACATTATATATATATACATGAACTGTTAGTAATTTAATGATAAATATTAATAAGTATTTTGTTTAACAAATATTTAATCCTACAATTTTTATTTGATCAAATTTAATATTCTGTTTTTACTTTTTAAATATTTGAATAATAACTTTGTTTAAATCATTGTAAATACTTTATTAATTAAAATAAAAGTAATACTGTTAATAATATTGTAGATCAATAAAATATTTATAACAATTATAAAAATAATTTAATTTGAATAACTATTAACCAATATATCTTAATTATAGAAACCCATATGATTTGCCTATTACCGACCCCCTAAATTACCCTAATACCGACCCCATGTGATTTATGATATCCAATAAAAATAGATTCGTATTTTACTTTAAAATGTGTCTTAAATTTGTTATATATCATTGATATAGATTTATTATTCATGATTTCAGTTGATTATATACATACTGATTAATAAATAAATATTAAATAATATTATACACTATTTTAATATAATTGATATAAAGTTTAAATTTAATTTTAATATTACTATTAAAACATACATTCAATAAAAAATAAATTGCATGCATGTTATAATTAATTATATTCATGTATATCTACTATTTTTATTGAATATTATAATACTACAATATGCATACCACTATTATTTTAGGGGGTCGGTAATAGGAGAAGGGGGTCGGTATTAGACACATGTATCCGATTACCGACCACCCTGTTTATTCTTGTAAATATAATTATATCAAACATTTAAAATAGCCACATTATTCATTGCCCTAATATTACCCTAATTAAAAAATGTCATATAAATATATTTAATATTGAAAAAGTTATTACAAATAATCATTTAGGTATCGGTAATCGGAGAATTTCCCCTATATGCATTATAATACTATAGTATACTAATTTAACATGTATGTAAACTTATATATCATATATATATATATGAATTGTTTATTATATAAATTAATATTATATTAACATATAAATTAATAATGTACTATTATTACAGATTCTAACAGTGACAATTATTATTGTTGTTGTATACAAAGTATCACATTTATAAGTTATAGGCTATAGGTATTGTAGTATTATTGGTTTATTTGATTTTTAACATGTACTGAAATACGATATATAATTTAAATATTAAACTCTATAATTAATAATGTATACATATTACAGGTTACAACTTTAATAAGAATTCAATATATTTAAAGTAGAAACAAAATATGTCTTTTCACTCATTCATCAAATAGTATATTTTAATTCTATTTTTGATTATTTTTCGTCTATTTTTATAAAAATAGAAATATATTTCTATTTTTTACCGTATACGGTAACCGTAAAACTTTTATATTCTTCATTTTGTTTATAATTCTTTGTTTATTTCAATGACGTATGTTATATTTATAACATATTTATACTTTATACTTTTAACTATATATTTCCACTCTATATATTTCTTAAATATAATATTAATCATATCAATATAACCGTGTAGAATTATTTTTTCTCTTTTTAAAAATATAGAAATTAATATAAATCAACTAACTATAAATACAATTTAGCAGTTCAATAGTATTGTAAATTATATATATATATATATATATATATATATATATATATACATATATATATAGTGATATAGAGGCAAAACGAGAAATATATAGATATATTATATGATAAGAGATAATTAGATAATATGATTCTTAATATCTGTATTCGCTATTTTTATCTATATGTATATTGTTCGAACAAACACATTATAGAATTATTATTATTAATGATGTGTCTACATAAATAAGTTAAAATTCAACACTCGGATATACCGGTGTACAATGCCCACTACGCATACGTATTGCCGGCCATTGTATTACTCATAAAGTTATTAATACATAAACAGAGAACAAAAGAATATTATATAATGGATCGGCTTTAGTCGTGAATAATGTCTAGCCGGGTAATAAGAAACTTTAGTGAATTTAATATACGAGAATATCTGTATATTTTTATATAGGATATATGTAATATATATATATATATATACATATATATATATATATATATATATATATATATATATATATATATATATATATATGTATATATATGCTATAGCATATATATATATATATAGGAACATGTTATAAGATTTTGAATAGTAGAATATTTGAATTTAATTGTATATAATATATTATAGTATACTCTATAGTGTTATACTATAGTAATATTATAGTATAATATAGTAAAATATGTTGTATAATATAGTATACTATATAATAATTATATATAATCTATTAGTTTCTATTAATAAATCATTATTTATTATTATTATCCAATACTATTTATCGTGCATTATTTGTATCTAGTTTACCTAATCTTATCGAATAAGGGTTCTTATTTCCGAATATATAAAACGTTATAAATAGAAACCCCGTATCTCAAGACAACTACAGATGCATGATGTAGTGTAGCGGTGTAGTGTAGCGTATTAGCTAACGATAATAACCACATATGTAAAGTGTAATTTGAAAATTTAATAAAAACAAATTATTTTAGTACTATATATAGTACTATATATAGTACTAGTATATCTATACTACTATAGTAGATAGTATACTATCTAAATAACTATAGTTAAATAAATAAACAAAATTATACCTATATATAGAATCGATAAGCTGGATTATTCTTCTAAATATACTTAGGCATTTATTCTTAATTTATTATTATATATATATATATATGTGATGATGATATACGGTTTATTAGGTACTAAAATAGGGTCTTATAAAATGGAAAACTTCGCTCGTGCGGGAAGAAAATAATAATAAGATAATAATAAAACGATAATACACACATATATATATATATATATATATTAATATCAATTCACAATAAGGCTATTTTATGAAATAATATATTATTTTTTAATTATATAATTATATAATTATTTTTTAAAAGCTTTTTATTGTTTCATATTAAATACATATTTATTTTTATTGTATTCTATATTCTGTGTTTTTATTCCTAAACTATTTGGGTTTTAATATAAAATTATATATATTTATAAAATGTATTATAATAATATTAAAATATAAAATTAATAATTTACTATTATCACAAGTTTTAAAATAATAATTAAGAATTATTTAAATTATTTAAAGTTATGAACGACATTTTCAATGTATTTTATTTAGTATATTTTCTATTTTCGATTATTTTATTTACGATAAACTGTTATTATTGTAAAACGTTTTACATTCCTTTTTGTTTAAATTTCGTATTATTATTATTGTCATTTTAGAAAAATTTCAACTTTATATTTACTAGTATACTTGCAGAAATAAAAATCTATCAATAATAATAATAATAATAATAATAATAATAATAATAATAATAATAATAATAATAATAATAATAATAATAATAATAATAATAATAATAATAATAATAATAATAATAATAATAATAATAATAATAATAATAATAATAATAATAATAATAATAATAATAATAATAATAATAATAATAATAATAATAATAATAATAATAATAATAATAATAATAATAATAATAATAATAATAATAATAATAATAATAATAATAATAATAATAATACTAATAATAATAATAATAATAATAATAATAATAATAATAATAATAATAATAATAAAAATAATAATAATAATAATAATAATAATAATAATAATAATATCTATGAATATATCATCTATTATTAATATCAAAAAGACCAACTACAATACCAGAGGCCATTCTCTGCAAATTAGTATGAATACATGTAAACTAAATGTAACAAAAAATCTACTAAATAATCGAATAGCTAAAATTTGGAATGGTCTTGATGAAAATATTGTATTAGCAAATAGTTTATATACCTTTAAAAATCATATTAAAAAAATTATAACTTAATATTTATTTATACATATATATTATACATACTTATATGTATATATATATATAATTTTATAAATTATTAATTTTAATTATTAATTGTTTTTATCACCGGCACATGTGATACGTTTCTAATTTACTATTGTTATTTTTATATGTGTACTATCTACGTTTTGTTGTCGTTTTATGAATTTATCACTACATATTGTTATATATTATTACTAAATCGAACTTGAAAAATTCATATTCATTCAATTCAATTCAATTCAATAATAATAATAATAATAATAATAATAATAATAATAATAATAATAATAATAATAATAATAATAATAATAATAAAAATACTAATAATAATAATAATAATATAATAATAATAATAATAATAATAATAATAATAATAATAATAATAATAATAATAATAATAATAATAATAATAATAATATTAATAATAATAATAATGATAATAGATAATTCAATACATAATAATAATGATAATATTGGGAATATTATCTTAATTCTGACCACCTTAAATATTACGCTTTACAATAATTTAATAAAAAATATAAAATATTGAAGTTGTTAAATATGTAATACTACATTTTAAAATTTATTTAAATAAGTTTATATGCATACATTTTAAGAATTTAAATTTATATATTATAAGTAATATTTTAAAGTATCATTGTGCCACTATTATAATTCTTATATATAATATATTGTCTACTATTTTAATGTTTTATATTAATTAATTGTAATGCATATATATATAAAATAAGAAATATGAAAATAAAAAATCATATATGAAATAAACTTGATTATTTATATTAAATAATAAGTTATAACTTTATGGTAAATATGAAATACACAATTTTTTATTTTTTATAAATAATTTTTAACTGAAAATATTTTGTATGGAAATGTTATAAATGTATGTATATTTATATAATTATCTATGAAAAACAAAACAAAATTATTAAAATGTCTATAACCTTTCATAATTTACTGGTCCGAATTAGGGTAATCATCCCTAACCATATACAGTAATATTAATAATATTAATTTAAATATTACAACCAACGTATCATATAGTATAAATATAATATAACCTGTAATACTAATATTGTTTATCATTATTATTGTATTCATTAATGTCCTTACTGTTAATCTATTTTATTTTATTATTATTAATGGTATTTATTTTTTTACCTATTTTATTATTTTATTATTTGTATTATATATATTTATTATGTATTATATATATACAGTTTTGAGAAATCATTTATGATTTATTTAAGTGTTTAAATAAACTTTTTTTAAATTAACTTCAATATATATATATATATATATATATCCTATAAGATAGAGTATAACTTTGGAATAACTCGTGTTGTTAATATTATAATAATAAAATGTTATAAGCATGCATGCTCATAATAACATGTTATTACATAATTGTATCCTTTACCATGAATGGCTGTACAGTGTAAGCTGGGCAGCTATGCTATATTTTTTATATAGAAAGCTGGCATAAATGCTATATCTACATAACGTTAAATAATAATAATAATAATAATATTGATTAGAAGAATTTTAATTTATTTATTTATTAAATTACAATAATATTTATATAATATTTTCTTCTATAAGACTTCACAATAATATAAATATGTTATGTTGTTGTTGCCCATATAATTATAAATTAAACATATATTTTATTTTTATTTTAGATGCTTCCTATGAAGATTGAAATTTAACATTGAATAGATACAGATTTAATATTATTTATTAATAGAATTATATAAATAATATTAATAGTATTAATATTTATTTTATAAAATAATTTTGTTATATTATAAAAAAAAGTTAAATTAAAAAAAAAATGTCCTTAGAATTCCGATTAATATTATCTATTTTTAGAATTTTTTTTCAAATGAACACAATTATTTTATTTATTAAAAATCAAATGAAATAACAAAATATCAGATTTTGTTGATTATTCGTATGACACATTTTTAATTTGTCAATCATTAATAACACATTTTCCCGATGATTTTTGTTCAAAATATCCATACCTAATATATGTTACACCAATGCTACCTAAGAAATTTCTAATTGTCAAAATAAAAATGTGTATATGTATATATATATTTATTTTCAACAAATATTGTATATTTATAACATAAGAAATTGATTTATTGATTAATTGATAATTATTATTAATTTAAATAAATTATTTCTTGATTAAAAAATTATAGACATCAATAAATTATAAAAAGTAGCGACATCTAACATGAAATTTATATTGAAAATAGTATGATTTTTTTTTGTCATTTTTTTCGCCAATTTTAAAATGGCCAAAGAATCAAAAAAAATTACCCTATATTTTAAATATATATGTAATTTTGTTATTATTTGCTGAGTGAGTAATACTATTCAGATACAACCAGCTCGCCTTATCGTACATGTTCATTGTACAGCCTCGTATACGTTTTCATATATATATATATATATATATATATATATATATACATATATGCATGCATATATTCATAGACCAATACAATTGTTTATTTATACATATATATATATATATATAAGTGGATGATGGACTAAATTCATATTATATACTATAGTATATTATATATATATTACATTATATTATATTATATTATATATAATACCGATAAGGGTACAATGTATATTATTGTATACAAGATTTCCCTTTTGTAATGAGTATATATATCTCACTCAACAAGTATACTTATATATATATATATATATATATATATATATATGTGTGTATACCACTAGATAGTTTATCTAAACAATTTATATTAGTATATAAATATATATAATACGAATTTTTAATAATCAAAAGTATACATTTAGTAAAACTTATTATTGTAAATCTAATAATTTATTTAACTTATATAATATATTATATAAATAATATAAATATAATATATTATATAATTATAAAACCTATAATATGTATGTATATACATGATATAAACTAAGGTTGTAACTGTGATCGGTTCGGGAATTTAAATTATCGTATCGGTTAATTTTTTAATATTAAAATAAACTTATACACTCTAATAATTCCAATTAGATTAATAAAAATAATTATTATTAATAATATTTATATATCTACGACATATTAATATGTTATAATGTTATTGATATAGAAATATTATTTAAAATAGTCTCTATTTATTGGTATACTTGAATATGCATGCATGTGATAACGATTCCTCTATTATTATTATATTGATATTATATAATATTGGTGTTATATTATTAAACTAATAATAAATTATATATAATATATATATATATATAAGCAGTTATCTCTCTAAAATATGTATGCATTGTCACGGTTTAAGTACAAGGGACCTCGTCGAGTGCGTATACTATACACGGCGTATATTCTGTGTGTATATTCTGTGTGTATATTCTGTGTGTATATTCTGTGTGTATATTCTGTGTGTATATTCTGAGCGTATAGGCTTATATTATAATTAAAAACAATTAAACAATTATATATCTACAATAGCATTACACTGGGCGTTGTACGCTATTTAGGTGTGACTATATCACATGACTATACCACATGAATATATCACATGACTGTATCACATGACTGTAGCACATGACTGTACTATATGATTGTATCATATGAATATATCAAATGACTGTATAACATTGCCACTACCACATGACTATATCACATGACTACCGAGCGATAATTACCCGCGCGCCGTACACACACACACGTGTAAGCTCTATTTATCACGTGACACGTACTGCTATAGTCATAGCCATGAAGCATACGCTCGTTATAAGCACACGTGTGTGCACATCGCACGTGGTATAGTCTATAGACTGTGCATACATCGTAGACGTATGCGCGCATGTGTGTGTACCAGCAGCATTATGATTAATACGCTCCGGCTAGCTATGATACAACAACACCGAACACATGTTACACAATACCGGGTATACCCCCACCCACTTATACACGTGTTTAACGTAGGCGACAACGACGACTGCGGCGGCTTACTCTCGGCCTTACTCGGCTTACGCTCGGCTTACACTCGTCGTACACTCGGTTTCACTCGACTCCGCGCTAGCGTCGATGTTGATTAATTCGTAATCTAATAACAATGGTCGGCTGGATATCGTTATCTGGTCGGTTGATACGCGCGCTATCGTCTAGGTTTCGCCCGTCATGCGCGGTAACCAATGGATACGCACGCACACAACCACGTGACCTCTATCTCATTATTATGCAATCGTTACGTATGCGGGTCGATGTCCACGTTGAGACTGATGTAAAAATAAGTCAACTTTTTATTTGAGATAATTAGGTCACATATGTTATTTCTATACGCGAAGTGTATATAGTATATATATATATATATATATATATATATATATATATACATATATACATGCATATATATACATATATATATATATATATATATATATATATATATATAATGTCACGTTAACTCACGTACACACTTACTAACGTAAGTAGAAAGGCACTCGTGCATGTATTGATATCCATTATCAAATTATATATATATGTGTTATTTTATTTTAATAATATAATTATACGTGTACATTTATATATATATATAAAGTAGATTCCCGCATATATACTATAGTATACTAAGATTCGAATGGACCGACAAAAGTGTCCGAGATACCTATAGGTAAACTACAGTTTATGAGATATCGAAGTATCCTTATAAGGCATGTGTATAAACACACGTATATATACGTATATATATATATACGTATATACACGTATATATACGTATATACACGTATATATACGTATATATACACACGTATACGCGCGTGTGCTTACATGGGTATTATATATAGGTAGACCACCGAACTACGAGTCTAGTAAAAAGTCTGAGATAACGTGATTTATTAGTTAGCGAGATTCGACTGCATGTATACGATATTCTATCAGAAGTTCAATACAATCGAATGCGTGTATTTTCGATACAGAGGTCGATATGTAATCTATTAAGGTTTCTTTCAAGAATTCATATATATATATATACTGTCAGTTCTGAGATAAATACTGTCTGAGCCGCTATAAATAAAACAATGAAAGACGTATAATAACGTGTAAACAATAGTTAGGAAATCGGATATAAATCACGGCGTTGATCTATGAACAATGCGAATATAACAATGAGAATGTCTGCCGTCTTTGGGAATCTATCAACATCTCCAATAACAAAGGGATGCGGCCTTATTTATAATTCTAGGAAATATCGCATTTATTCTATAAATAGCATATATGTAATGGTATACTATTATTGAAAATACACAAATATATAACTATAAATAAATAAAAAATATATATGTATATAAATATATATATTTTCCTGGATGGGATGAAAGGATTCCACAAACATATTAATATCTATAATAATAAAAACAAAAAAAAACAAAATATATATATATATATGTATTTAGAGTATAGAATTTTCTTAATAGTTATAAAATATATAGGTTTATCGATTCCATATTCCATATATTAAGATATGCTCAGATGTGCGGGTATAAAAACGCAATAAAATAAAATGCAAATATATAATATTATATATAATTATTTATCTTTTATACAAGAAAAATAATGACATATATATATATATATATATATATATATATATACACGTGTATATATATATGATATATAATAACGTATACGTTATGTCTAGTATAATTAATATTATACATTATTATAATTACAATTATAGTTATTATAAATAATAATAATATCCGGTAATTTTTAAATTATTTTTTAATTGTGATAATATAGACTTATCTATAAATGTTTCAAGTATACTTGTATACTATAGTATACGTATACGTTTATTGTATGCATGATGTTGACGGTATGTGTATGGACTG
>OZ025243.1:76335756-76413256 GCA_964019155.1 Osedax fenrisi
TAATAATGGTAGGAATCGTTTTATAAACCGTTTTCTAAACAAACTTTACAGGAATCTGTTTTCCAATATGAATCCGAATCCTATAATGAAATCGTCGTAAGTAATCGGAAATTGTTAACTGTGTATATTTGATAATTTACAATTCAGATTATATATATATATATAAGTAGAAGAGTGGGAATTCTTTAGATAACCTACCTATTGTTATATATAAGTAGAGTGAGATATATATATATATATATATATAGTCATTATAATAGGGGTATATTGTATACAATAATATACTTTGCACCCTTATCAGCAGTATAGCCAGAATGTAGCCCTTCGTCCACTTATATATATATATATATATATATATATATATATAAACAATTGTATTGGTTACCATTTACACTTTAACATTTGCATATTATGGTAAATACGCTCTTCCTAGTGAGTATATCGCCTATCATATACATGAGTATCAGCTACAGCTATATATATATACATATATATATATATATATATATATATATTATCTCACAGATATTTATAATATGTACAAGTCCATGACTTATTGAGGGGTCCATTTGTATCCGCTATTATTATATATGTGATTCAATAAATAATAATAATAATAATAATAATAATAAATATTATTATTATTATATATATATATATATATATATATATATATATATATTAATATATACAGTGACTCCCGCAAACTTATACTCCCACGAATGCAGAAATTCCCATAAACTCGTGATTTGTACGAGCGGTAGTTTAGTTGTATATATATATATACATGTATACCCTGCAGGGTATATTGGTATACCAGTGTATATAAATGTACGAATACATTCTATATCTCAGAAGCTAGATATCTTTGATACTTATTGCCGGTTCAATTTCGCTGTTCGAGTTTAAGTAGGTTGCAGTTGACTGTATATATAATATATATATATATATATATATATATATATATATATATATATATATATATATATATATATATATATATTTAATATACTATATAGAATACATATATTGGTGTTTTATTTTAATAATTTATATATTTGTATTTATGAAATAAAAATAAAAATAATAAGTGAGATTTCTAAACGCACAACAAACTAATAATTCACACACAAACTCGCACACTCACATACGCACACACACACACGCACACACATATGCATATTTACTTACTTGTATACCTATTACTATAGTACTATAGTATATCGATAGGGCCGCTGCACTGTGAATAGCAAAGTCAAGTGGGCCCATTTATACCGTATAATATCAGTAGAATATAACTGAGGGTACATACGTATACCTGAGTGTACATGAGGGTATATGAAGGTACATGGTTTACATATATATATATATATATATATATATACATTCATAGACGAGGGTACCTGTTATAGTGATCACTCTCAAAGTCGTAATATATATGATATCGTAAGATTCTAGAAAATAATATGTAAATTCACGAGGCGTTATGATATATATATATACACAATATATATATGAACATTAAGTTAATAATTATCTCAGTTATATATTTATAACAAATGAACATTTGTTGCGATGGTTTACTTCGGTTAAGTGTTAAAGTAACACACATAACGGTTACATGTGTGTACGCATGTCGGACTGCAAACACGTGTGTTTATAATACAATCGGCTAAATGTGTGAAATTAATTTGTGGATTTAATAAATGCATTTTCAGTAGTTTCTCGAAGTTCGAAGTTGACGGTGTAATACTTATAGGGAGAGTATCGTATGTCCTTGATATGACATTTCAATATGTCCTCTATTCATACAAAATATAAATATATATATAGAGATTCCCTATATATATGTAACTTTTATATTTCATATGAATATGATCATATATGAACACCATGTTTGTATATGTGTGTACGCAGATTTAGTTTTATGTAATTAATTATAATTAATAAGAAATATATCATATATACACAATGTAATACATCATGTAATATATATATATATATATATATATATATATTTATATATATACTATATACTATACACTATATTTTTAAGCGAAACCTGTATACATACCTATGATACATCATATATGATATTACTAATTACACAGCAAAGTTTATACGATATGGAGTTATTAATAGATTTATTCACGTATTATTAATGGTGATGGTGATGATGATGATCGCAACTAAAACTAATACCAAAGATTTATCTATAGACGTATGGACGCTGATCGCAAAATACTTACTAATATCCTATAGGACACTATATATAGTGTTATATATATTATCTTAATAATTAAAATAAGAAAGAATTTATTATTGTTTTCTAAAGCCAAAATAATATATGCATTATATATATAATACAAATCCTGAATTACAATGTAACTATAGTTATATATATATATATATATATGCTATAGAATATTATGAATCATTGTGTGTACAATGTGTAATTAGTGTACATTGTATATTAGTTAGTGTACATACATGCACACACGTACACAGTATACTGGCGAGGAGGACATCGATGTACCTATAGGTTATAGCCCCTCCCCCGATGTATACTGCAGTAACCATGACCTATTTACCGTAGCCACCTCGCCACACATATACTTACGCTATACCTCTATAGAGATATATCGGAAGTATATAGTAGCCGCACATTATATAGAGCCGCACTTCCCACCACCTAGTATAGCATATACTTGTACTATATTATAGGTTTATACATACGTATACACTATAGTATATATATATATATATATATATATATACTATAGTGTACATAAGTATACAACGTATGTATAGGATATATATACTTATAAATACACATATAAAGTACGTATAAAGTACATATCCTTCATTAATCACCGTGTATCCTGTTTACATTAATGTTGTCTGAATTGTCTACATAGTATACATCTAGTGTGTGTACCCCCATGGAGCCATTACCTCATAGGGTATTTATATATACATATATATATATATATATATATATATATATGTACACACACATATATATATATATATATATATATATATATATATATATATATATGTATGTATACAGGCGACTGTGTACAATTATAATCGTATAATTAAATTGTACATTTAAAATATTATTTAGAAGGTAACATTTTAATACGATACAAGAATACACGTATAGTTTGGCTTAGGACATACAACATATGTCCTATGTCATACACACATATATATATACAGTAGAAGCTCGGTAACTCAACATGCCGATAACTCAACATTGCCGATAACTCAACATCCAAAAAATATTTGGTTGGATTCGTATCTTTTACATGTTAACAAAAACCCTATTACTCAACAAATATAACTCAACATACATATAACTCAACATTGTTTTTATAATCCTAGCTTATACATTACATGTAAATATACATCCGCTAACTCAACATTTATGAAAAATCAAAATATCATAAACATATGTTGTTGGATTCGTATCTTTTACATGTAATAAAACTATATTGCTCAACAAATATAATTCAACATACATTATTCAACATGGTTTTATTTAATAATATATGGATATAAATATATAAACGTAAAAATACAATTACAATTATTATATTATCATACGAGTACTATTTTGAATGCATTTATGTGAACAAAACATTAATTAAGTCATTCATTTATACATCCGATAACTCAACATACTCGCTAACTCAACATGAAAACTCCGTCCCGTCAATGTTGAGTTATCGAGCTTTGACTGTATATATATATATATGTATATATATATATGTTACAACTATAGTTACATGTATAGTTTTAGTTATATAATACTGTAACTATGAACATAGTCGCTGGTCATTATATGAATGCATATTTTAACTATGATTAGTTAAAATATGCATTCTAACAATGCGCATATATCTCGTGTAAACATATTATAGTATACTTATATCATAGTACTATAGTATAATTAGATATATTGTATTTATTATTATTGTTGATATATATATATATTATATATAATATCATAATATATTATTATATAGTATTATATATACAGTCAAAGCTCGATAACTCAACATTGACGGGACGGAGTTTTCATGTTGAGTTATCGGATGTATAAATGAATGACTTAATTAATGTTTTGTTCACATAAATGCATTCAAAATAGTACTCGTATGATAATATAATAATTGTAATTATATTTTTACGTTTATATATTTATATCCATATATTATTAAATAAAACAATGTTGAATAATGTATGTTGAATTATATTTCTTGAGCAATGTAGTTTTATGTAGTATTACATTTTATGTAGTTTTATGTAGTATTACATGTAAAATATACGAATCAAACAACATATGTTTGAGATATTTTGATTTTTCATAAATGTTGAGTTATCGGATGTATTATATGTAATGTATAGGCTAGAATTATAAAAACGATGTTGAGTTATATTTGTTGAGTAATAGGGTTTTTGTTAACATGTAAAAGATACGAATCCAACCAAATATTTGTTGGATGTTGAGTTATCGGCAATGTTGAGTTATTGTCATGTTGAGTTACCGAGCTTCTACTGTATATATATATATAATACATCATTTATTTTGAAGAAATAATATCATAAGTAATTGAAATTTACGGTAATTTCAGTATTAACATTATTCTGTGACTAATTTTATAAATAAGTATACAGCTAATTACTAATTCTAAACTAACTAACTAACTAATACTAGTATTTAAATATTACTAATTAGTAATTAGTACTATAAAATACTATCGTATTCTATATTCCATCAGACGTGTGTCTATATATAGGTTATACTCCCGCGTACGACATTGATATTTAAGGTTACAGTTATACTAATAGGGGTTATAGTATACACACACTAACGTATACAATTACATCGGTTTGATCAATCATGTGAAACAATGCTAGCTTACTAATACAAACACACTACAGTACAAGCTTACTAATGATTAATATATATATACTGGCAACGCGGTCAGCATTAATAAATCGGTAGTGTACACTAAAACCCAACGTTGATACACGAATATTATATGTAATACTATATTAATATATATGTATATATATATATATATATATATATATATATATTATTGATAATGAATTATTTGTGATAAATCAATATAATTAATATTACTATATTAAATAATGGTGATACAT
Organism: Osedax fenrisi; assembly: GCA_964019155.1. Classification (NCBI taxonomy): domain Eukaryota; kingdom Metazoa; phylum Annelida; class Polychaeta; order Sabellida; family Siboglinidae; genus Osedax; species Osedax fenrisi. The sequence continues at coordinate 76,340,938 of OZ025243.1, forward strand.
ATATGAAATACATATAAAATATACTTAACATACACAATATATATAAAGACTTTTACACAATTCTTAATTATAAATTTGTAAATGAAAATACAATATTTTAAATATATATATATAATTATATTTATTAACACAACTATTGTATACATTATAACATACACAAATATACGTGTGTATGTACATGCACGAACACGTGTGTTTGTATATCATAAATAGTAGTAATTTAAATAATTAACTATTAAGAAATTATTAATTAATAGTTATTTTACGATGATTTTCTTTTTAAAACTAAAATAACTATAGTTATTCTATAGAATACATGTATTGAATACATTGTATTCTACTGCTGCAGCGGTTTCTTCCTATTCAATCTTATATAATAGATGTATGTATGTGTGTTTACATGCACATGCGCACACGCGCGCGTATGTGTGTGTGTTCGTGCGTGCATGTGTGTGTATGTTTGCGTATTGTTATTTTATTTCGGCGGAATCCTTTCATCCCATCCAGGAACTTAGGTGAAGTTTTCACTTATAACCATATGGATCTAATATGCATTCAACTCTATCATAATAAGGCATCTGTGGTTTTTTTGTATACAATATTATATAAGATCACTTCCAAATAATATGTTAAGGTATATCTTATTAGTCCGTACGAGGCTTGAACCCGCGACGCGGGTCCCGCGTCCTACTGCTTGTGTGTCTAATGCCTTAACCAGATGAACTAGAGAGAAAGCTTTCTCTCTAGCTATGTGACTTAGTCCGCTGAACTACCCAGGCAGTTACATACTATATAATTTGTATATATGTATATATATATGTGAATATATTAATATATTATATGATATTAATATATTCACATGCATGAAGCTATAGCGGCTCGCACACCGAAAGAGCGAGGTGTGTGTGAATGTTACTTATGTTCCCTTTGATAATATCGCACACGGTGAATATGCCGCACCCAGCGTAGTGTGGCTCCTACCCCACACCCGAGGGTCCCACCCCATACACGTGGGACACACCCCACACACGTGAATGACTCCCACCCCATATACGTGGGGCTTACCCCTATACACACGAGGGGCCCACTACTTCGGTACGCGATCACACTCGGGCATACTGATACATGTACGTATGAATGATGCATATTGTATAATGGCTAGACTATCCACACAAATAATATATATATATATATATATATATATATATATATATATATTCATGTACATTTGTGTATGATTGTGTTAGTTTATACATGAATATATAGTAGTAATAGTATTGGCCAGTAACCGGTAGCAGTATACCATAGTAGTAGGTGTATACCCCTACTACTACTATAGAGGTATTATAGTATATAGTAGTAGTACTTTTATGTATTCACTAAAATCGAAGTATCAATAAATAGTTTGTAAGTAAGAGATTATAATATTATAATTAAGTTTGGCTAAAGAAAAATACAATAACTAATAAAATAAATAAAAAGAAATAGTTTGAAAATGTGTTAGGCATGTTAAATTATACTTGATATATATATATATATACACTGTATACACTGTATATATATATACAGTACTTTATACACTATATACACTGTACACTGTACAGTGTACACTGTATAGAGTTCCGGAAGTAGTTCAGTTCAAGTAAGGTTATATCTAGTATGCACAAACCGATTACTATAGTAATAGTTTAGGAATCGGTTTCAAATACACCGATTCCTATAGAAATTTAAGAATCGGTTTCACATCAACCGATCCCTAAACTTAAATGTAAGGAATCGTTTTAAAACCGATTCTCGTTAAGACACTCGGGAAACGATAAAAACACAAATAGGAATCGGATTGTGTTAACTGTATGGAGCTGTGTATTATATTTCAGAAGTTTGCGACACATCGCCGTAGATAATCACTATAGTATACTTGATATGTATGTACGGGGTAGTTACATTACTATGCGATGGGTAATCAGTTGATGGCTTGCGTTATATAAGGGTAGTACTCGATGACGTAATTTGTTTAGAACTTTAAATTAAATTGATTACCCGATAGCTATGCAGACAGTTTAGTAGACTAAAATATACATATATATATATATATATATATATATATATGCATTTAAGTGTGTATATATTCATATATTCATATATAATATATATTATATAGTTTATTAGGTAAACAAACAAAATAAAAAAAAATATGGAAGAAAAAATAGATATGAATTGATACCCAAATCGACACGGTACAACATTAACATTGGATCTCCATTTAATAACAAAACGCATTGGTTTTGTGCAGCGCCGAACATATGTATACATATTTAATATTTATAGTTTTGTGAAATGATCTGTGTTTTGAGCTGAGCCATGGCTCAACTACACAGCCAACTACAGTTTAGTTGTTGTCGGAATACCTGCTATAGCAGATATTCGGTTCGGAAGTATACAAATAGATCTGCCTACAGGATTAGTTTATGTCTATGGCAATTCCTTTGTATTATAGTGTATGTATACATCAGTATGTAGTGACCTGCATACATTGTATGTCCTACATTGTATGTCCTACATTGCATGCCATATTGCAAACATACTACCATACACACATATATATGCTTAATAACCTGATACATACCTACATTATAGGTGTTAAATAAAGCAAACAAACTAAATAGTATACTATATGTATATATACCTATAGGTATATGCTATATCTATAGTTAGGTGGCTATATATATAGGTGTGAAGTATATCCTATATATTATGTCCTACAGGACACCTATAGGTTATGTGTGAAGTGACTCACGATGAATGATACGCCAATGTACTTATAATACTTCACCTATATATACATATATATATACATATATATATTCATATATATATATATATATATATATATATATATATATATATATAGAATATACAGACACGCGAATTACGTGTGTGTGTGCGTATACGAATACACACACACGCTCGCATGACTAACTTTTTATTGAATAATACCCTATAGCCTCTCCAGCCTATGATGGATTACAGCACACGTATTACATAACCGAGATCCGCAGCCGGTGCGATCGCACGAGTGTGCGTAACGAGGCCCGCGTGCGACACCGTGATGCGCGCGCTAATTTATGCGCGCACCGCACCGCACTCTTTACCGGACGACCGTCACCGATTTCACGGCTAATCGTGCGGCGCTTAGTTTTACATATATCACCGTGTAATTTAAGCACTGGCTCGAGCGCGTGTGTGTCTGTATGCGCGTATATAGACAAACGTGTATTTATGTACATTATATACACGTATGTGTGTATTGTAAATGTTGTTTATATAGGTAACGTACACGAAACAATATAAGCTTTGTTTGAAATCACCTGATTTGATTAAATTCATAAATAGAACAACATATATTGTGCTTTGAACACGACAACATCGTGTATATATATTAACATTAAGGCATACAGGGACATATTACATAACGTACTCTATGCGTATACTATTGTACGTGTATACTACACATATGTGTGTGTGTGGTATACTAGATGATATATAGTGTACACTCGCGAGGACATGATGTGCTTTAGCTGTCGGTGATCGTAAAACTAATGTCGGCGCCTCTAAAGCAGAATCACACGTAATAAACTAGTCACCACCCCGACCACCACCCCGACCACCCTGACCACCCTGACCAGTAGTAGTAGTAGTGGTCAGCAGTACACTTAGCGTGCCGGACGTAACGGTGTTGCCAGTGGTGTAGCGGTGGTCAAGTAGCGCCGGTCAAGTATTGTGGCCTTAACGAGTTCAGCAATCATCGTGTATGACTATAGTCTTGCTACGAATGCTGCCATTTAGTTAACACCACCGACACCTACACGTATATATATATATATAATATGCACTCGCATAGAAGATTCGTATGCAGAAGAAGTTTGTGATTTTAGCGTCATTAATTTCTAATTACTCACGGGCGTGCGGTGAATCACCCTGCCTAGCCCTATAGGGTATACAAGGGTGTACAAGTGTGTATACGCCGGAGTAAGTGTACATCTATATCAGTAAATAATGCCTACTGTAGTAGGTATACGATGTTGTATTTTAAATTAAAGAACGCATAGGTATGTAATGTATTTATATATAATTTCTAATATACTCTATATATGTGTGTCTTTTACGCATAGCATATAGTGGATAAATATACATTATACTTATATATATATATATATATATATATATTGAAAGTTTATTTAAACACTTAAATACATCATAAATGATTTCTTAGCAGTATATACATATAGAATACAAATAATAAAAGTAGGTAAAACAATAAATACCATTAATAATAATAAAATAAAATAAAATAAACCGTGCGGAAATTAATAAATAAAATAATAATGACAAAACAATATTAGTATTACAGGTTGTAACCTGAGATCAATTGTTGTATATTTCATGATGTTTTATGCGATTTTATAGATCTGATATATATATATATAATAATAATAATAATAATAATAATAATAATAATATTTATTAGAAGAAAGTTGTATATATATATATATCATGTGAATTATTAAATTCATTATATTATTGTTTCCTCTAAAAGGCTTCAGATGAAGATAATTATCTTTTCTATGCTGTCGCCGGCATATATATGCATTCTCACTCTATAGAGTGTTAGTGAATTCCAATATAACTCAGTGTCCGAGTATTCATTATTGAGGGACGGAGAATAGGGGTAGATAGAAGATGAGATGCGTGGTTTCTAAGTGATGGAATGGCAGATCTTTGTACTAGAGAAACAGAAATATAGGAGGGGCAGATATATATATATATATATGCATATATTTGAATATGATAATAGATACACTGTAAATGACAATACAAATTGTTAAATGTTGATATCATAATGGTAATTTAAATTATACATAAAAACATAAACATAAACATACATGTATCCACACACACGCATATATCCGCGTCCACTTAATGTTATCAATCGTGTATAAATTTAGTGTACAATTGTGTACTAAGTCAACATCGCGGGTGTGTACTATTAAATATGGTGCCCAAAATAATTCATATAAGAATATAAATTAGAATATATTTTTTAATTACATTTTTAATAAATGTTTACACTCATTTTGATAATATGTGATATAATACAATTTAATACTGAGAAATTTATTATAATTAAAATTAAAGTATTTTCTTTCAGAAATAAATTTCAACAAATTACATTTTTTCGGGATCCCCATTTATTGGGGCTTTCGATATCACTGATTACAATATAAATATATAAAAATATAAAATATTTATAAAATATAAAATATTTATAAAATATAAAATAATTATAAAATATAAAATATTTATAAAATATTTTATATATCATATGTATATGCCTTATTAAACTGGCGATTTAACATTAACTCCATGCACATATTCATCACGACACCGGATCAATCATAATCCGGACCAATAGCATAGCTATTATAATACCATTTATAAGTTATATTATGCAATGATGATCTATCTTTAAAACCACGGATGCGTGAATTCGATAGCGGATTCGAAAGGACATTATAATGTCCATTCTATATAATCTGTTTTCCGATTTGAATCCGATTCCTATAATAAAATCGTCGTAGGAATCGGATTTGTGAACTGTGTAGAGCTATTAAGTTATTGAAGTTATAAGTGAAAACTTCATCTAAGTTTCTGGATGGAAAGAAAGAAAATCTACGCCAAAATAAAATAGCAATAACAATAACAATAAGGATACGTATACTGTATTGTATACGTTATAATATACGTTATTTATGTTTATACATACATTATATATATATATATAATTGAGTGTCCTTATAATTATAATTCACATTCGTGCCCGTACGTACACATATGAACTATGCAGATACGCATGTATATAGGCGTGTATGTACGCGTGTATGAACGCGTGTAGTACAACACACACGCTGAGTAATGGGATATACGATATAAGGCGGTACGACGTACCTCGATACATCGTATACCCGTTTATAACGAATCACCTTTGTATGCGTTACACGTAAAGATATTTAATATAGGATAGATAGGAATATGTATTATACATTATATATAGTGTATACTATAGTATACTATAGTATATTCATATATATATATATATATATATATATATATATATATTAATGAAATATAAAATGTGTCAGTAGTAGTAGTATTAGTAATAGTAGTAGCAGTAGTAGTAGTAGTAGTAGTAGTAGTAGTAGTAGTAGTAGTAGTAGTAGTAGTAGTAGTAGTAGTAGTAGTAGTAGTAGTAGTAGTAGTAGTAGTAGTAGTAGTAGTAGTAGTAGTAGTAGTAGTAATAGTAATAGTAATAGTAGTAGTAGTAGTAGTAGTAGTAGTAGTAGTAGTAGTAGTAGTAGTAGTAGTAGTAGTAGTAGTAGTAGTAGTAGTAGTAGTAGTAGTAGTAGTAGTAGTAGTAGTAGTAGTAGTAGTAGTAGTAGTAGTAGTAGTAGTAGTAGTAGTAGTAGTAGTAGTAGTATTAGTATTAGTAGTAGTAGTATTAGTAGTAGTAGTAGTAGTAGTAGTAGTAGTAGTAGTAGTAGTAGTAGTAGTAGTAGTAGTAGTAGTAGTAGTAGTAGTAGTAGTAGTAGTAGTAGTAGTAGTAGTAGTAGTAGTAGTAGTAGTAGTAGTAGTAGTAATAGTAATTGAAGTACCATCAATTGCTAATTACACATAATTTCACGCACATTTACTAAAACACTTAATCACCCCGACCGCTGATACCCTACAATAGCTGATCAGTATAGCACACACACCCACACACACACCCACATACACACGCACCCACACCCACACGCACATGCGCATACCAACACTGCACGGTGAGCATGCGCAGAACATGTATCTATAGATGATTAATCCCGTGCGGTAAGTATAATTAACTCTCCTGTTCTTCTGCTGCGATGTCATTAATAATGGAATATAGTATTGTGTGTGTGTGCGTGTGCGAGTGTGCAAGTGTGTGTGTTATGCAACATTATTAAGTGGATGTACGCATGTAGTCTGCATAATCTATCATGCATAGTGTACATCTATATAGTATTGTGCACGTATGGTAAATATTACATTGAATGTATGCCTTAATCACACACACACACACACACACACACACACACACACACACACACACACACACACACACACACGCACACACACACATACACACGGTATATAGAATACCCACATTTTATTTTTAATTTAGGCCAATATTTTACATGCGTCATTCTTGTCTAATTTAAGAAAATTTAACATGGGAATAGTTAGGAAAATACCAAAAAAAACATAAAAATGTATATTTTTCACATTTATAATTTAGCTAAATCCTTGATATTTTCAAAATATATGTAATGTGTATATATAACTATAGTTGCTATGACTGATATCAAAATCATAAACAAATTAATTTTATTTAAAGGATTTTTTTTTTAAATTATAGGATTTTCCAGAATTTTTGTTGACCTCTCATAATTTTTTTTACAGAATCGTTATATTTGATAAATGTATGTTTTATATAATAAAAAACAATTCATTAATCACTATGTATATAACAATTTGGCTTAACAAATTATAACTACCATGGAATTTCTTTAGTATTATTAAAAATCATCAATAAATTATCATTTTTCTGCAGTACCTTTACAAATTTAAAGATTTTTTGTTATATTTTAACGTAATAGTATTATAAATTAAAAAATAGCTCTTTATAATTTTAACAAATATTCAAAGTGGCCTAATTTTTAGAAAATGTAAATATATATACATTTTATTTTATTGTTTAAATTAAATATTGTTATTGTTATTGTTATTTTTATTTGTTATTTTTATCTAAGAACTACTATTGTAATTAGGGATACTATAGATAATATTTTCTATATATTAATGTTATCTATTAGAATAAAATAGTATTTAAGAAAATTACTCATTATTATATAGATTCTTTAAAATAAATAAAAATAAAATTTACAAAATACAAATCAATGTCCTTGTTTATAAACATAAACAATACAATTATAATATATATATATATATATATGTATATATATATATATATATATATATATATATATATATATATATATATGTATATATATATATATATATAGGAGTAATGACATTTCGAGATTTTAATTTTTTAATTTTTTATTTTAAAAATGTTCATCGCATCACCAATATTGAACCAAAATGTATATGTATTAATAAAATAATGTCATGCAAATCAGAGCTATAGAATATACTATGTCGCGGTATGATCTAGAAATAAACTTAATCTTACCGTATACGGTAGAGTATACATTGTGTATATTTGTATTTTCTGATATATATATATATATATATATATATATATATATATATATATATATATATATATATATATATATATATAGAATATATATATATATATATATATATATATATATGCATTTAGTTATGATATTGACCCACCATTTAAATATGACCGTCATATATATCTATAGCAATAGCTAAAAGTATACTTATAAGTGTATATATATATATATTTATAAGGGGTTTTCAATACTATATACATATAGGTATAAATACTAAAACATTTATATATAGTTAACTGTTTTAGTATGTAATAAGGTTACGGGTTATCTAAGAGTTATAGGCTCTAGCCTTTTCTCCGTATAGTAACACGCGTGTATGTACGACCGTGTTACATTCAACACCCCATAACTAGTATTTAGTTACAATGGCAGTGCTTTAAATAAATATATATAACCTACATGTTAACTTAACATATATAGGTTTATTTATATATATATAAGATCTATTTGGTGTGAATTAATTTTGCACGGAAAAGTGTTACGATTTTACAAGATGTAATTGTGATATATCATACCTATAGGTAACCCGTTCCAGGAATATCAAACTCTATTTCCAAAATAATTCAGATGGGCGTTTTTTCTACACTTTTTCTTTCGTATATTCACTTTATAAATAAAATGTCTATAGGACCTCTGCAATTGTTGCTATATAGATCAAAGATATCAGTCGACAACCACATCGACAAGTCCGTTCAATATTTTATAAGTCTGGGTAAGGTATCATAGCTAATAATCTGCGATGAATAATATAATAGAGTATATTATGAACTGAATACATAGAAATAATCTCGGGTTTGTGTATATAATAATGACGGTTCAGATGGTCTCGAGATCGGTAAAAAATAGTCTTAGCTTGGCTCCGGATTGTTGTTAACAACAATATATGCCTGGGCTCAGCATTAATATTACAAGTATTGGCTCTGATCAACAAATCTCGGCTTCATTTACATCTCTATATATATATGTAAGAGATGTATACTATAGTATATATTAAATATATATATATATATATATATATAAATATTGTATGTATTTTAATTTAAAATGTGTGAGTTTAGCATACTTATGATATAGTGTATTTTACAAAATAATAAATTATATACATCTAAAATATAAATATATATGTACGTATATTTGTTTATAAAAAATCCAATAAACTATAATTTACATATATATATATAGATATATAGATATATGTGCACGCATGTAAAACATTGAAATAGTAACGGTATTATTATAAATGTGTAATATAATATAATAATGTAATATAATATATTATAATAATGTAATATATTATTGTATTATAATAAATAATATATAATAGATTATGCACATAAGCATATATGCACATATATGCACATACATTAAGTATACGTGTAAGTTAATATCAAAACAAATTATTTGTCACACTTTATAATTGATTGTGATTTATTTATCTACGCATATATTTATTTATCAACGAATATAATATGTGTATAATATACAACTATTGTTGTTTGGTATATGTTTAACACTCTAATAAATTTTTAATAAATATATATCGTATACTATCATCATCATCATATATATATATATATATATATATATATATATATATATATATATATATATATATATATATAATTACAAATTAATATATAAGTTAGGATTATCTCTATAGAGATAAATATATTTAAAAGTAAATCTATGCATTACAATATCGTTAATCAATACACAATATACAATGTGTAAAATATGGTAACTATTACATTTAATATATCATCAATATACTACTTATTGGCAATGAGATAAAGTATATATCAATATTATTAATTATGTATATATATATATATATATATATATATATATATATATATATATTATACAATATATATAGTATATTATATAGCTATATAGTACCATTATTGCAATATCACTATATATATAGTGTCAGTTGTTTATATTTATATATATATATATATATATATATATATATATATATATATATATCAACATATATGTCAACACCCAAATATATTAAGAATAATAAGAATAATAAGAAATAAATATACTATTTGTTTGAATTGATAGATTATCATCATCTATAGATGATATACATACTTAACTAGATGGGTAACCCTATAGATAATATACATACTTATAGTATATATATATATATATATATATACTTATAATAATGTATTCCCTAATTCATCCAAAACTAAACTTATTAATATCACAACTAAATCATGTATTTTCCCTATAGGGATTATATAAGTCATTATATACAGTATATATACTGTGACATTCTCACTAGGTTCTATAATAGTAGAGTCAAATAGTACAGTATACTGTACTATTTGACTCTATTATTATAGAACCTAGTGAGTATGCCACATCACTTGGCGTTACATTAGATTCTAAACTTTCATTCTCACGATTCATCTCATCTATTTGTAAATCTGTAAATTACAACTTATATAATATTCGTAAAATAAGGAAATACCTAACTGTAACTTCTACAATGACGTTAGTACAATCACTAGTTATATCTAGATTACGTTATTGTAATAGCATTACTATTCATTCAAATACAAATATTTATGACAGAGTAGACAGGGTAATAAAATGTTCAAATAGATTAATATATAATCTAAAAAGGAATGACCATAACCTATTATTGTTAAGAATATTTTAAATGGCCCAAAATGGTTTAACCATGATAAGATGACTAAATTTAAGTTACTCTGCATAATGAATAAAACATTATTATTCGGTACCCCAAACTACCTCAAAAATATTTTTATTAGGGAAGTAAAGATAAATCCGCGTAAGCAATATGATGAAATATACACGGTTCCTTCGATAAAATTTAAAATATTAATGAAAAGATCAATAAACTGGAGTGCCCCTACGCTGTGGAATGACCTACCACGAAACATACGACACCTGAGAAATCATTCAACATTCAAGATTAATCTAAAAAATTATTTAATTAAATTATAATTATAAACATATATATATATATATATTGATATATATATACAGCCAACTCCCGATAAGTCGGACTCGCAAGGGACCGGGAAAAGTGTCCGACTTAGCGAGGTGTCCGACTTATCCGAGATTCAGAATATCATTCAAATAAGACATTAAATGCGCAGCGCGAGTTAAATGGTTACCGAAATATGGAATTATGCAACAATCAACAACATGACATGTTGTATTCAATAATATTACTTACTGAAATTATAATATTCATTATTTAAAGTAAACATTTCTGACAATTTATAAAAAGTCTGACTTATCCAGTATACAAATCATAAAAATGACTATAATATGTGTCCGACTTATAGAAAAGTCCGACTTATCTAATCCAACTTATCCGACTTATCCGATTAATTTAACATGTAACTAGATACAAATCCAACCAAACCAACTAAATGTGTCCTACTTATCGAGAATTCAGACTTATCCGTAGTCCGACTTACCGAGAGTTGACTGTATATATATATATATATATATATATATATATATATTTATTTTAGTTATTTATCGTTTCTGTTATTTTCTTTTCGTTTACACTTGTGAGATTGAAAAATGTACAAGTTTATAAATAAATAAATTACTTACTTACTTACTTACATATGGACTTATATGGCTTTATAGTCTGACAATAATATGTATATTTACAATTTTAATCGGACAATAATAAATATAATTACTATTTGTCCTATATATATTAAAATATTATCCAATTATAGACCAATATCACTATTACCTTTTATTAGTAAAATTATGGAAAAAATGTTGGCCAAGTAATTAAATAATTATTTATTACATTTTAATATTCTTGATCCCAAACAGAGTTGGTTTCAAAAGAGTTTTTAAATTTCACATTACACAAACTACTTTAATGTCTCTCACTTATGATTTGTTATGGACTTTACATCATAATAATAATAAACAATTATTACTTCTCGATTTATCATCAGATTTGTATACAATTAAGTTAAGCATGATTTACTAATAGATAGCTTACAATGTTTGGGTTATCTGATATATCAGATAACGGTGTACTGTTTTAATATGGTTTATATCGTATCTTCAAAACAGATATTTTTCTATAATAATTAATAATGAATATTCATCTAATAAATTACTTAAGTAATTTGTCATGGTGTACCACAAGGTTAAGTAAACTTGATCCTATAGTATTCTCAATTTATCTGTTATCCTCAATTGACATTTTCACTAGATTTCTGATATTAATAATAATAATAATATTTATTAGAAGAAAGTTGTATATATATATATATCCAATATATTAATTTTAATATTAATCCGGATGATTTATAAATGTATATCGAACTGCCTTTACATGTTCTTCCTTCTGATAAATATTCTTTGTAGAATTGTTTAATACCTTAAATAATTGGTTTTTTTATCAAAATAATTAAATATATCTAAAACCTCTCTTATTAATTGTTCTCGATTTAATCCATTTTTCCTCCAGTAATTGTTGATGGAAAAATTATTTCGCCAACAAATTCTATTACAAATTTTAGTTTTATTTTTGATAGTAAGCTAAGTTTTGTCGATCAGATCTCAAGTGTATGTCGATCTTTTTTTTTAATTTACACAAAATAAAAACTATTAGAAATGTTTACCTAATATTGGTAAGTTCCTTATTGTATCTACAGTCCTACCTCATATTGAGTACGATATTGAGATACGTATTCTGTACGCTTATTATTTCGCATAAAATTATCTGATCACGCTTGCACTTGCGATAAATTATATGAAATACAATTTGTATCTGATAAACAGCGATCAATATATAAAATTATTATGATTGTTTATAAATGTATATACATTAAATCACCTAAATATTTAAAGGATTTGCTATACGTACCGGATTGAGTCGAGAACGTCTAGATCGTCTAACAGAAAAACACGTCATTACAATAAGTTCAGGCTATCTATAGATATGGCAAAACATATTTTCGGCATTCGGCAGCTACACTATGGAATGGTCTACCTCGAGATCTAAGATTTGTTACATCAATAGAACGTTTCAGAAGTAAAGTCAAAGATGTTATTATTGTTATTTTTAACATTCGTATATTTTTATTTTATATTATTTTAATTTGTTCACGTTTATTAATCTAAAAATGTGTATCCTATGTTGTTCTAGTTATAATTAATTTTATCATTTATTTATTTATGTATACAAAAATAATAATATATTATTATTTTTGCTAAAATACAAATATGAACTCTTTTTGTTATATTTGTGTATAAATAAATCATCTATAGATATATCTATATATCTATATATTTATAATATATATATATATATATATATATATATATATATATATATATATATATACATAATAGATAAAATAGAAAATATATAAAATTAAAATAAATTATATAAATATTTACAATATGGCTCCACATAAATAAATATTATTATTTACATGTTTAATTTTCATATATAAAAATATATATATACTATACGGATAAATAAATATATTTAATATATAGTAATATATATAAAGTGTATACACTATGTATATGCTGATGATAATGAGTTTACTTAACCACATAAATCCGTATTTAAAATACGCGCAAACATTAATATAAGAATAAAATTAATAATTATAGTTATAATAATTAATTAAAGAAAAATAAATAAATAATTTGTCAATGTATACTTTTAATATCTTATTTAATATATATATATATATATATATATATATATATATATATATATAAATATATTTTTACATATATATATGAAATATATTTCTTCATATCTTTAATATCTTATTACTAAAAAGTATAGTACATATATACTATATATATATATATATATATATATATATATATATATATATATATATATATATATATATATATATATATATATATAAATACAGATATTTATTTATATTATTATTATATTTATTACAAATAACTTACATTATAAATTAAATTTATTGAAATTGTAAAAAAATATATTGAAGTTATATATATATATCATAACTAGTTATTTAATTATTAAATTTGAATACAATTATATTTGAAATTAATAAAATAAATATAAATATATATATATATATATATATATATATTTTAATTTAATTAATAAAATAATGTATACATAATTATAATAGTGTTTATTTATTATAATACGTATACATTGTTATACATAATGTATACTATATATAGTATGTATACATATATGTCAAACCATATTTTTTAATATATTATGAAATATGATATACATACATATTATTTTAAATGGTATGTCAGTATTACCTACATTTATTATTTTTATTTATATATTTACACACTTTTAAGAAATTATGTATTAATAATAGAGCATTATATTATGGACTTTTCTGCAAAAAATAAATAAACTCCGTCATTGAGATAAATTGTAATTTATAATTTTAATATCAATTTATGATTTCGATATAAATCTATTATATATATATATGCATGAAACTACCGAATACTTAAATATAACGCATCCATTTCACTAATAAACCTACTAAATCACTACAGGTTTGATATATCACGCCCGCGAACGTTGAACAGATAGTAACCGTTATGCACTTTCTTCATCCACGGGAAGATGACGGGTTTATTTCCGGCGGAAGCAGCGGGGTCGTCATCTTCGTCCCCGGCGGAGTCTTCCCCCGTGGTGGGGGTGGTGGAGGGTATCCCGACAGCGGCGTATTGTTCCAGGTAGTGGTGCGTCAACGCCGGGGGTTGAGCGGCGACGGCGGCCGGGGGTGGGGGTTGGGGGTAACCGCCCGGAAGAGGGGCCGCGTAGTGGGATCCGGGCGCGTACCGACGCTGATCGTAGTGGGCGAGCGGTGGGGTTGGGAAAGGGGTGGAGGTAGGCGGGAAGTTACGGTGGTGAGCCGCGGCGGCGAAGTAGTCCGCCGACGTGGGTTGTAGTACGGCGGTCTGCATGTAGGCGGCGTGGGGGTTAGAGAAATCCTCGGGTGGGGGGAACTTAGGTTCGGCGAGGGGTCCAAGACCCGGTATCGCGAAGGAACTCATTACTCGGGTGCTATCCGTTTAGGCTATAGCCGTATGCGAGCTGGATGGCCGTAACCGAGCCGGCGAACAGACGCCGACCCTTTGTGTACGTCACGTGACGGCGTCGACCAATCGGACGGCGTTACTAGCGATGTGGGCGTGTCGACGCTGGAACGGTGAAATTGACAAATGTCGGCGCGGCGAATTGATAAGTGCCGAGGAGGAGGAGGAGGAGGAGGCGGCTTGATTAATAAGCACGCTCGGGTTTAGCTAGTATGCTAGTATATATATATATATATATATATATATATATATATACATACGTATATATGCGCACTATAGTTAACTATTATAATACGTTTGGATGTATAACATAGGCGAACGCGTTACAATTTACCCAACCATATAAATATAACGCGCGCACACATACGCACATACGCACACACGTGTATGTGTACGTACGACTATCCGCATGTACGGGTTACTCATACGCGTAGTGTATGTCTGCGTACACTGTGTACACCGTACGGCTGTGTAGGGTACAATCAGCGGAGGGAGGGTGTTAACTATACTAAACGTATGTGTGGCGCTGTATTAACGCTGTTCTGTATAATAAATTACTTATTAATATGTCTAAACTTTATCCTATATATATATATAGTGTACGTGTGTGCGTGTGTGTATGTGTGTGTGCATGTGTGTGTGTGTGTGTATTAGATGACTATATTGTTGTTTACAGATATGTGTCGAAGAGTACGTATGCGTGACCACACATGTTTCCAGTGTATCTACAGTATAGTATTATATAGTATTATATGTATATATATATATATATATATATAGTATATATATATATATATATATATATATATATATATATATATATATATATATATACTATACTATACACCGTGGTATGCATGCGGTATGCCGTATACCATGTTATATAGCATGCAGTATACTGCAGTATATAAATATACTCTTGCGATCACGAAGCTCTCTATATAGAGAGCTGTAGTATATACACTTTATATGCACTTTATATACACTTTATATACACTTTATAAAGCCACACTCGTAAAGGCCTTTAGAATCCATCGCTAGAATTCTATGTTGTTTAGAAATGTCTGCAATTATAAAATCATTCATTTATGTTTTTACAAACGTCAATTATTATACATTTCCCCTTAAGTTATCCCTTAAAACCATCATTTATGTTTATAATTATAATCTATTTCAAGCGTATTTGACTAATAATAGTAATTGATATATGATGTATTCTTTTATTCTTGTTTACTTTTTTTATTTCTCCTCATCACTTTAATCTTAAGGTTTAATTTTATTCTTTAATCTTATGCGTATACATCTTAATGGGTAACACATATATATATATATATATATATATATATATGTATACATTCATACAATTTTCTCTTTTTTTGAATTACATTTTGAATGTGTTTTTTTATTAATATAAATTTAAGCACGTATACGTAATATATAATATATATAATATATTAATAATATATATAATATATTATTAACTTATTATAATCAACTTAAGTAGAACTTTTTTTAAATTATGTTTGTACGCAAGATTATATAATTAAATATTATATATTATACACTTGTTTATATAACCAAAGCTAAACCTAAGTCGGGAACACGAGTTGAACCTAAGTTTAGATGAGAATTCACATATTAACATAAATATTAATATGTTAAGGTGCACCCGATGTTCAATACTTAAGTTGAACATCGTCATGTATACATGTATAATTATAGAGGATAGTAACCGAATACGGACACTCACGGTATCTCAGAAACCACAAATCTTACATAAAAATTTTAATGAATAAAATATTTATAATTATATAAATAGTCTAAACAATTATTTTTTATTTTTTAATTATTCAAAATATTGCTTATATATCCCATAAACTTTTTTTTTATTACGTTTTTAAACGAATTTCAACTTAAAACATTCTCAATAATATACAAATGTATCGATAGAAATATAACAGATAAACTATAACACTATATTATTAAAAAATAAAGCATCCTAAAAATTATATATATAATTTCTAAATTTGTCATCAAATATTTATTGAGTTATAAGCATATATCTAGAGGTCATATAAGTCCCTAATACGGACACTCTAGTTGTCTTAATACGGACACCATATAACCAATCAGCACGCAGCGTATGAACTATTCTGATTTTCATAAAAATCGCGTGCGTTATAACATTAATACCACCAATAAAGCTAAATCTAAAAATTATTATTTAGATACTTAAATTGTATTATTAATTAAAAAAATAACAAAAATTAATAAATTATTAACTAATTAAATTAGAATAAATGATTCATAAAATTAATTATAAATAATGTAATTATAATTTGTCTGATTAATTCATTAATATATAGTTTACCTAGTGGTATACAGGGTGTCCGTAATCGGAAATGTGTACCGAATACGGACACCTCCGTTATCTATTGAATTAAAAGATTAAATAAAATTTTAAAATCACAATAATATCTATAATCATATACTATTAATATATTATATTTTTGAATAAAAATAATGAGTCAAAAAATGTTAAGACCATTTATTGTTAAAGTGTCCGTATTAGGTTACTTTCTACATGACATGTAGTACATGTCGTTTGTTAAGCGATATCATTTGTTTTTAAATTCTAACAATTAAAATGGTATACTAGTATAAAATGGTATAGCTATAGGTGATTCAATGAACTATGAAACACAATTTATGACAATGTGTGGTGCCAACCAATTCTAAAAAAAAATTAATATAGAAAAAAAATGTAATCTCGAAATTTGGTATAACATTTTAACGTTTCCCATACGAAATTTAAATTTATTTAAATTTAATATATTCTTTTAATATGAATTTACGAAATACAAATACATTTTTTCTTTTCAAACCTAAAGTAAAGTTTCAAATGCAACTATCCACATTTGTTGATACATATAGACATTATATATATAGATATATATATGTATATATATATATATATATATATATATATATATATATATATATATATATATATCTATTTTAGATGAAGATACTTGTGCTATTGCTTCAACTGTTTAAAGTATTATATAGGTACGAGAATGATATTTTTGTATATTGATGCTATTATAATAAAATATGTATCTTTGGAAAGGTTATAAAATTCTATAATGTAAGCAATAACTTAGTTTTTTTTATTTGTTATTAAAAAAAAAGTTATGATAAAAATTGTATATTGTGTAGATAGGAATTATGCATGTTTTAATAATACATATTTGACCATAACTCATTCAATAATGAATATTTTTTAATGAAATTAACAAACTATCTATATTATATATGTAACATTATAACAAAATTAAAAGTTTTCATACAAAATATGGGAATTTTTTGTTGAGAATTTTTTTTATCTAAAATTAATATAATTTTTATTTTTTTACAAAGATTTTACTAAAAATGTATATATTATGCTTATATATAAATTTGATGCACATCTATGCCATATACAGGCTGTTGAACACAAAATTCGACTATTATCATAAACATAATCAACGAATTCCTCACCAGAATAACATGATAGTAGGATTACCATAACTTTGCTTGAAAGAAAACTGATGCCTATAGATTATTTAGTATAGAGTCTATATTATAGACTGTATACATATATTTAACTGTATATATACTGTATACAGTTAAATCTAAACAAGATTTTAAACTGAAATATACCTTATTTAATTTATAAATCTTATTTATAAAAATATACATATATGTATATATATATTATAGTTTAACTAACACATTCTTTTAAAGAACAAAAAAAAATAAGTTTAAAAAAAATAAAATTAATTGAAAAAAAATTTAAATATGCCAGGAAAACTCTTGTACTCATGGAATAAAATCGTGGCTACAAACTCTCGTACAAATATACATACGAATTACCTAAATAATCGTATATTAAATGTGTGGAATAATCAAGATTATGAAACTGTCCATTCAAAATCATTGAACTGTTTTAAATCACGTATTGTCAAAATTAATTTCAAAAATTACATGTAGGACTTTTCAAAGACTTACTATCTCATAATTATTTATTTGTATTATTATATATATAATGCTTATTATATATATATTTATATTAATTATTTTCCGGTACATATAATTCGCCGTACTATGTTAATGATTTATTATTATTATATTTTTATTTTACGTTTTGTTATCGTTTTGCGTTTTATTTTTGTTTACTATTCATATTATATGAATATAATTCGTAATAAAATTAATTCAATTCAATAATTCAATAATAATAATAATAATAATAATAATAATAATAATAATAATAATAATAATAATAATAATAATAATAATAATAATAATAATAATAATAATAATAATAATAATAATAATAATAATAATAATAATAATAATAATAATAATAATAATAATAATAATAATAATAATAATTATTATTATAATTATATTAATAACATAATGTGTGGCGTAATTAAATACCATGAAATACATGGTTTATCAATAGTACGACGTATGACGTTAATGTACGTCGTGCGATAAGGGCGATCATAGAAAATTGAAATTAACAGATTAACATTGGACTATGTTTTTCTTAATAAATATACCCTTAAAATGAAGCACACCAATTTTTATTTATTTGTATTAATCTAAGGTCACACAACAGCCTCGTGAAGTTTAACATGTGGTTAAATACAAATATTGCTATATAAAAATAAATTATAAAAAATAAGTATTTGAAACCTTTGTAATGAATAATTTGTTATCAAATTTTAACACACTATTTATTTTATAATGAATAGAAAATATAAAAAATAGAATTAAAAAAAAATGCCCTGGAAATTTCATGGAATTTTAACAGTGCATGTAAAATATCATAAAACATGACTAAAAAAAGATTGACAGTATGTCGTGTCGTAAAAAATGACTCAAAAAAATATTTAAGTATACATATATTCTTAGAATTTCAATAGCTATAAAATGCGATGTGTCCAAACAAACTTTTTTTTCTATGATCACCCTTAACGTACGTCATACGTTTACATATGATGTCCATGTTTTCAAGCAAGATAACAATTGTAATTCAACAGAATGACCACTTGTAAAACCAAATTACGAAGGAGATAAAAGTGAATTTTTTAATAAAAATGATTTAATACCATTTGTTACATTTTTTTCAAATACCCTTGACATTATACAAGTTATTGAAATTTGCCGATAATTTTCTTATAACAGAAGGGTCGCCATTTTTAAAAATTGGAGTAATAAAACTATATTTCCACATAAAGGGACATTTACCAGAATTAATTGATTTATTAAATATTATTGATAGTGGTAATGATAAATCATAAGAGAATTTTTTAAATATAAAATATGATATTTTATCTTGAGGAATTGTATATGAATGGGAAAGTTGACTTAAAATGTGTCTAATATTTTCTCTTGTAAATGTAACATTATTAATGTTGTCATTTGTTTTCAGTGTGTGATCTGTAATAATACCATTGTCTATTGTAAAAATGGATGTAAATTGCTCGTTTAATAGTATTGCTTTATCGTAATCTAGTGATGCATATATATTATCATCTTTGATTAAAGGAGATATTTCATTGTGAGATGAACATCTAGAATTAACATATATATATATATATATATATATATATATATAGAATAATAATCTATTATTAGAATTGATAACCTTATACTCTCTATTCAAAACAACATTATTAATATTATAATTTAGAAGAGATTTTGAATCTCGCCACTTATTGTGATGAATAATTGATTTATTCCTATTTTTAAAAATTCATAAGCATTTTAATTGAATAGAGTGTATATATGTTGGGTATTTACTTGTATTAGTAACAACTTTTGTCATTGGAACTGTTTTATCAAAGATATTTAATATAGTCGAGTAGAAAATATCTATAATTTCATCAATATCATTTCCATAGGAGAGTATTTTTTATGCAAATTCCATGCAAATTAAAGAGTATTTTTTACTTGTTAATAACATTTCTAATGCTATTATTATTATTATTATTATTATTATTATTATTATTATTATTATTATTATTATTATTATTATTATTATTATTATTATTATTATTATTCAATTCAATTCAATTTAATTAATTTTTATTGCGAAATAATTAAATAATATAAAGATAATATAAGATTAAAAAGTACATCTAAATAAATCGCAAAACGACCACAAAACGTAAATAAATAATAACATTTAATAAATGTAATACATACATTGTATTTTATTGATAAAATACGGTTTACATGGACCGATAAATAATTAAATAAACTGTAATACAATAATTATGGAATAAATATTATTAAAAAATAATAATAATTTATAATAATAGTTAATATATATTTATATAAATAATTATAAAAACTTAAAATACTTAATTATCAATTTAATTTTATTTTTAAATGCATTTAAAGATGTTGACTTGGTGAATGATTCATAAAGACGATTCCATTGTTTTTCAACTCTATTATTCAATACATTACGTCGTACATCCAAGCGTTAATTATCGACTATTATACGCTGTGAGTTTCCACGTGTAGATGAATTAGTTTTAATATTAAGAATATATGAATAATCAATATCAACTATTCCATTAACTAATTGTTATGTCCATGGCCGGCTCAAGGGGGGGGGCAAAACGGGCAATTGCCCGGGGCCCAACATTTTGGGGGGCCCATAAATTATTTGAGAAACATTTGTTTACTATTTATTAAATAAAAAAAATTTATAAAGAGTATTTTTTATACATTCTATTTTCTTATATACTATTAATGTTAATTAAACAAATAAAAATAATATAATAAATTAATTAAATATGAGTTATTTAGGTATATGAGAAAAGTGAATTTTACAAAAATTTCTAAATTATTATCTTTTTACTAGAATATTTACAGATATAAATTATATTTATATTTATTGAAAAGGATATTATATATATATATAAAACTAAAGGATTTTTTTTGCAATTAGCTAACTAGTAGGCTACTTACAAATGAATTATTATATTAACATCACCCTCGTATATATATATACATATAAACGCCCACAATGACGATATTAAAATGAGAACAGGAGAGATATAAATTATAGAAGAAATAAAAATTCAAAATATTATATAGTATATAGTATATCAGTAGACTCAACTCCATATATAACACATATAGATCAGTTAACGTCATCATATATGCCAAGTAAGGTATGATTATTTAATATTTATTGATGTAAGAATGAGATTGGGAGAACAAGGATAGGATATAATCCCTACTTAGAGATTAATTATCACACTGGTCAATATTTAACTAATGATTTATTAGAATTTTTTAAAATAATAATATAAATATAAAAGATTATAGAGCTCGAGCTTGAATCTTGATCAAGATTATGACAATGTCAGCTATATGTCTGGATATTAAATGAAATGCAATATATCATAATAAACCATAGTCTATTTGTAATACGGTACCATGAGCTGCGCATTCGTTAAATACGGTTGGGCAAAATGCCGTTGAATCAACTAAAATTGCAGCAATATTTTTCATACCAAATCAATATAGTTTATTTAGCAAACCTAAATATATAATATTTTAACATCTAGATTAAAGAAAGGATATACTATTTTGTATTAAAAGAATTATCGAATATAATATGGTCATCACAAGCTAATGCTATTATAATATAATATATTGTGCATTATATTGTGGACTTCCTATTATTACATAAGTTATATAACTACGATATATATCTGATATTGTATATGTACTTTACGTAAATTACATTAATAGAGTCAATGTATTTATTCAGTAAAATGCAAGCATTTGATACTTCAATATTATGAAAAACTTGAAGCTAATTACTTTGTAGAATAAAGTCGATCATGAATGTGTTGAAATTAGGTTCAATTGAGAAAATAATAGCGGTAATAAAAAATATTTATATACTCTCTAAATATATAGGCTAGAAAATAAATGATTGTGAGAATTTTATTGGAGTATACAAACAAAACAAATTACAAAAGAATTAGTATAATGATATCACTTGATCACATATTGAATTTACATCATATGCAAGTTCAAAATAACTATTTTCTACCAATACACCTCAAAGGAATGGACAGATAGTCTATTAAGCACTATTATATACAATATATGGTGGGATAGATATATATATATATATATATATATAAATGTAGAAATTTTTATCCGCATATACCTTGTATTTAATGGAAAATGATTAAACTTGTGAGATAATAGTTTTAAGCTTCTTGAAAGTTAAACTTATACATAATTTCTATGGCATTTTCTAACATAATAAATACTTTTAAGTATGGATACATTATCTTTATAATCAAAGCTAATTAATTAAATTTATAATTAATACATACTACTCATTTTTTAGATATGTAATCGAGTAATATAAATATTTATTTATACTTATATCATTTTTATTTTTTACTAATTAATTAATTTATTATCTTATACAATATTATATTGCAATGAATGTAAGGGTGCAACTTACTATATATGTACATCCATGGAGTGAATGAGTTTCACCTCTATATATTATGCATATATGCATTAAGATATATCTTAAAGGGCACCTCCTTCACACGAAACATGTAAATATATATGAAAAACTAACATTTATAAAACTCAAAATTTAAAGATTTTAAATATTTGTACATAATTGTATTTTTTTTTTGTTATTTATTATTTTTATTTGGTGTCCTTTCATCCCATCCAGGAACTTAGATGAAGTTTTCACTTATAACCATATGTGGCTCTAATGTCCCTTCGAAGCTGCTCTCATGTTAAGGCATCCATAGTTTTAACGAGAGCCTATCATTTATTTATACACAATTATATAAGATCACTTCTAAATAATATTTTAAGACCCATTTTATAAAATTAATTAATGATCCGGACGAGGCTCGAACCCGTGTCTTACTGCTTGTGTGTCTGATACCTTTGCCACTGAGCTACACAGGCAGTTAATATGCATAGAATAATAATATAACCTATATCATTTATATATATATAAAAATGTAATAGTTATAAATATATTAGTTATTGATAGAATTACCCTATTAATATCTTATACAAATTATTATGGGGCCCATGTGTTTTTGTTTGCCCGGGGCCCATAGTATGCTTAAGCCGGCCCTGGTTATGTCATTATAATATCAAATCGTTTCCTTCTTATTTCTAATGATTATCATTTAAGATTTGTCAGCCTATTTTCGTATAGCAACGGTCGTAAGGCGACGAGTGAAATATTGTTTACCTTTTTGATTTTAGATTTGAGTACAAAATACTTTCTAGCTTCAACTTCAGGATTCCATATGGTTGTCGAGAATGCAACGTGAGGTATTGCGTAAGTAATATAAGCTTTATTAATTGTTGTTCTATTATTTGTAATAAAGCACCGAAATATACGATTAATTACAGTATATGTACCAGCAGAACACATATCAATATGATTTTTAAAATAGAAAGATTTATCAACATTAATTCTTAGATCTTTATATAATATGCAACTTAATATTTGATTATTACTTATAGTAAAGTTAGGAACTAACGCCTTACCTACAGTAAGATAAGCTGATTTATGAGCTGAATTTTATAGTTGTAATTACAATTAATGTAATAGACCAATTATAAAATTTATCAATATTTCTTTGAAGTTTGATTCTATCATTTATATTATTAGAAATAAGACTAAGTTTGGTATCATCGGCAAATATATTAATATTAATGGCATTATCAATTGAATCAACTATATCATTTATATAAATAAGAAAAAGTAATGATCCAATAACTGAACCTTGAGGTACACCAGATATAATTTCAACGGAATCAGATTTTATATTATTAATTTGTACTTGTTGGGATATATTAAAAAGAAAACTTTTAATCCAAGATAAAATATTAAACCGATATTAAATAGTTAATACTAATAATTTTATATTTGAAACTTTATCATATGCCTTAGCATAATCAAGATAAATAATATAAATATATGTATGTTCATCAATATCAGTTATCCATTGGGAATAATATTTAAGTAATTGAATTTCAAAAGAACGAAATCTGAATTGATAATCTAAAAGAAGAGATTTTTTAAAAAATAGAAAGTTAATTATTTTATTAAAATGCGTTCAAAAAATCCTAGACATTATTGATGTGATCGATTTGTCTATAATTAGCGTTATTATTAGGATCATCATTTTTATAAAATGGAATAATATAAGATAATTTCCATATGTTAGGACAAATACCCGATGATAATGAATATTATCTGGTGGTAAAGTATAAGAACTAGAAAGTTTAAATAGATATTTTCTAATTAAATGTCTCGAAAATATAAAGTTATTTATAAAAGATTCATTGTTTGACTGTTTTAATGTTAGCATTATATTATTATCAGTAATAAATACATATGTTAATTGCTTATTGAGTATATTTGATTTATCTAAATCCGAATGTAAGTAAGTATTATTATCAGATTTTATTGGTCCAATATTATATATGGATGCGCATCTAGAATATATTATTAATATACTTATAAAAATATTATTTATTGTCAGATGATAACACAGAATTTTATCTATTAATTGTAAGTTGTTTAATTTGAGTACTTAATGATTTTTTAAGACTATAGTCCAAACTAAATATTTATTGTTAGAATTAGGCCTATATCTAGTTTTAAATAACTTTAAAACTTTTTGTTTCAGTTTAAGAATATGTTTAGGGTAACTATCAGAAGATGTTTTATGTTTGTAGGAATATCCTAATTAGGAATATAATTATTTAAAATGGCATGTAAAGTTTTATAGAATATATCAAACATAGTATTAACATAATATGATTCATGTAATAAAGTAATTCAATTAATTGAAGATAGTGATTGTTGAATTCCAAAAATATCTAATTTACGAAAATGTAAGCCATTATGATTTACGTTTATTAAAGTTTTATGAAATAGAAGAGAGAATGAAAACGATATAATATCACTGTATTTTCCATTACCAAATTCAGGACAAGCATTGATATTGGATATTACATTGGATGTTTTGGATATTAACATTTGTTAGTAATAGATCAAGAAGATAATTATATCGTGTTGGAAAAGTTATAAGTTGTGATTATAAATTTTTAATGAATGTATTATCAAATTTTAAATAGCACGATGAATAATTAGGATAATAATTAATATTCCAATTAAATAAGGGGAGATTAAAATCTCCAACAATTATAGTCGAATTAATAGACGTGAGTACTCACATAATTTAGATATAAAATCAGAAATTAAGTCATGCATAATAGTGTTAATTGATGGTTGTCGATATAAACAAGCTCATCTAATTTCAGATGATGATTGCAATACTAATGTAATTTGTTCGATATCATTAAACTCATTAAAATTGACTATAGACCTATAGACCTATAAACCTACAATGATGTAGATTTTGTTTACAAATTATCGCTACACTACATGAATAAGATTTGCTATCATTACGATATATTGTATATTTAGGATTACCAAAAAAGGGTAAAGCATCAGTATTAACATTCGTTAAAAATGTTTCAACTAGGAATATAACATCATATATATTAGAACTGATAATCAATTCTAAATATGGTAGTTTAATTCTAATACTTCGACAATTGGTAAAATAATGTGTATATTAATTATAATTTGATAGTCACTCATTATATACATATAAGAAAGAACTCTGATATTTCTTAAATGACTCATACCACTTATCATACGATGTTTCAAAAATACGAGATTTCCAATCCATTTTATTGTCAATTAAATTATGTAATTCGTATTTCAAAGATTATCTATTGAATGCTAACTTAATTTTATATTGCGATGTTATTAAATTATCTTTAATATCATTAATATCCTTAATTATCATGATATACTATTATTCTTCTAGTAATCTCCGCGATTGGGAGAGATACCCTTGTAAATATACGTTCGAAATTCTTTATTGTATTTAATTTAAATTTAGAATTATCAATAATATAATGTTTGACTATAGCTGATTCTACCTTAAGGGGATTCACGGTCTTTAAAATAAAAAAATTTATAAACAAAATTTTATTTTTAAATAGAATACTACATGTATAATGTATGATATGTTAAAATATCATATGTTAAAAACATATATAAAGCATAAAAAAACATAATTTTATAACACTACCTATTTCTAATAAAATAATAATTAAAAAAATGGCGCAAAAATTACGGTTTAAATATATCATAACATTGTTTTTCAGCGCCATCTGTTGGTTTTATTTTATAAATGCTAGTGATTGGCCGTTGGCTTTGTTCTATAATAATACTAGCTGGCTTCGGCCCGGCGTTGCCCGGGTATTGCACTTGTAGTTGTAATTATAACGTCTTAAATATTGCCCTGCTATTTTATATGAATATATCCAAATTTGAATAACAATATAATTATTACGAATTTTATTTATATTTCCTTATTTATAAAACATATATGATAAATTTACGGTTAGAATATATATAAATATATATATATAGATATTATACGATTTTGAATCATTATATGTTTTATTTATTAAAGCAATTTTTTAATTATTTATTAAGTTATTAAGTACTTCTTTGTATACTACGTTAGCTGTTAGTCCATCTTTGGCCAGTATATATAATTCTTTTTCTTCTCGTGCTCTTGAACAGCCTACATATAATTGACCGTGGGCGAAGCATTCGGTTTCAAGATCTAAGCCCACGACTTTGAAAGATTGTCCTTGCGATTTGTTTATTGTCATGGAAAAACAAAGTTTTATTGGAAATTGGAGTCTTCTAAAATTGAAGGGATAATCTGATGGTATCAGTGGTATTTTGGGAATCATTACTTCTTCTCCCTTATATTGACCCGTTAGTATTTTCGCTTCTATCAAATTATTGTGTAAGTTAGTTATGATTAATCTGGATCCATTACATAATTTTAGGGGATTTAAATTTCTTAGTAGCATGATTGGCGCTCCTACTTTTAGTGTTAGTTTATGGTCAGGTAATCCGGAAAGTTTAATGGAATTCAAAAATTCTATAGGATACTCTACAACTTCTTCTTCTTTTTGTACTCTGTCTATGGACCTATATACTTTCATCTCTCCTGGAAATTTATTTAGTAAATTTTGATTTATTATATATACATTGTCATTTTTAGGTGTTAATATACATCTTTCGCAAAGCAAATTTTCATCCAAATAATTGTCTTCTACATTTTCATAAATTTTCATGATGAGTTCATTCTTATTTTCCATTATATTTCCGCACGGGATAATATCCATACCATTATTTTTCTGCGTCATTCCATTACCTATATCTAAGAGATGATTTTCGAATGTGGCTGTATCTTGATTGTTTGATAAGAATACTCTCATGTTTTTAGTTAATTTCATTGATCTTATATTTTTCCACATTACTGAAGTTTTCAAACACGAATTTATGTGGTCTGTCTTTGTACCTCTTTTAACTACTGGAAGGATTTGTCGGAAATCTCCGCTAAGTAGTAATGTCAGTCCACCCATCGGCTTATCTTTGTTTACTATGTCTCTTGACATTCTATCGACGGCTTCTAATGCGTGCTTGTGAGTCATTGTGCATTCATCCCAAACAATAAATGTACAGCTTTTAAATAGTTTCCCTGATTTTGAATTCTTGTTTATACTGCAAATGGAATCTTCGTTTAACTGTATGGGAATCTTAAAAATGGAATGGGCTGTTCTACCGTTCAATAATAGAGTTGCTGCTATTCCTGATGATGCTACCGCAATATGTTCTTTATTTGCCATCTTCATTTTAGCTAGCAATAAATTTATCAAAAAAGTTTTTCCAGTTCCTGCGGGGGCATCTAGGAAAAACAATGTTCCATCTTCGTTATTTATACTTTCTAAGATTGTGTTATAAACTATTCTTTGTTCATCATTCAATTTAATTTCATTTTCTTGAATAATTACCTCGTAGTTGTGTTCATCAGATACCGTTGATATTATGTCTACTTCTTCGAATCCGTAGTTTTCCATTCTTTCTCCTCCTATGTTTTGTACCTTTTCTTGCAGTAATTGTAAAGCGGTTGTGAATATTTCTTCAGTGTAATTCTGATCTTCGTTGTCTCTTCGGTATCTATGTAATATATCTTCGCTCATGCATTCCCTATTTACCATCCATAAAGCTTGAATATCCGATATTTCGCAATGACAAATCATCATTGCGAATAATGTTCTTATTTTATTTGGGGATTTCGATATTGCGGCTTCTTCTATGGTTTTTTGCCAATGTTCGTCGTCTTCTAGTAAATTTAATAATTGGCAAGTCTTCTTGAATGTTGTGCATATAACTTCGTCTACAGTTTTGATGTCTTCGAATGATACTGCACCTCTAACTGTTGTTAGAAGTAAACGAAGATAAAAACATTCTACATTTTTGGGGTGTACAGAATATATTCTTCCTATTGCTTCTGATTTAAAAATTCCGTCACTAACTCTATCTCCTTGCAATCTTCTTTTCCATGATTTACTGCTTACTTGCCAGGTGTAATATTGGGGAATTTCTTGATAAAGTATAGTCTTTGCGAATTCATCTATGCCGCATAAATGGAAGTATGATGTAAGCATAGTTTTCGGTGGTGTCTGTATTCTTTCTCTTATATTGTTCTCTGTAAAATAAATTCTTTGGCCATTTTCTAAATGCACCGCTAATTGGATTATTGCAGGATACCTCGAGGTGAAATCAATTCAACAGATCTGTTGAATTGGAAAATCCAATATTCTCCAAACTGCTTCATTGCTACTTATGTATCGGGCCATTTGAAATCTTTTTATTTCATCGTATTTGTCTTTGTCTTCTAGTTGTACCATCGCCATATCCGATCCTTTGTTGATGTACTTGCAGATATATTTAATTGATTTTACCGAATTACACATTTCTACGTTAATATGTGCGTTAAAGATTTTCGATAATAGTGGGCAATACGGAACTACCCATCTATTATCTAATATGATTTCATTTCCTCTAATTTTCTTTTTTATGATTGCACCTCCATTTTCAGGAGATCGTCTTCTATATAACGGATATCCGTCTCTATCCGTTTGAGTTTCTTGAATACAATTTTTAGGGATTTTTTTTGAACATTTGCCATTATGCATGCATGGGGAATTTTCATTTAATTGTCCGCATGGTCCGTGAATCATATTTTTCTTGATTATTTCAAATAATTCTTTATCTTCAGTTTCATATGGGATTTCTGCTCTGATTAAACTATCTACTTGTTCGGGTTTTATGCTTTCTTCTAACCAACTCAAAAAATGTGCGTGGGGTAAACCTCTCTTCTGCCATTCAATAGTGTACATATAACATTTTTGTTTTCCAAATATTTCCGCTAGTTTCATTAAGTCTACAAATTTTAAAATTTTTTGACGGAATACCCGTGCCGTAATATCGTGTCTATGTATCGGCTTTTGATCTGCGAATAAATTATCTTTTATTTCTGTCCATTCGGGGTTGCATGTAAAAGTAATGAATAAATCTGGCTTTCCATATTTTCTTACGTATGCCATGGCGTCTTGTTGGCGTTCTTGCATGTATCTAGGACTGCCGGTGTACGAAAAGGGTAGTATAACCATATGTCCCAGATTCTCAATATCTTCATCATTATTCATCGCGTCTTTAATATTGTCGTAGCTATCAGTTCTTAATTTTCCTTGGTTAAATCTTATGTATGTTAATCTTTGTCCTTCTATTTTAGCATACATGTCTGTAATATACTGATGGAATAGTTCTC
This sequence comes from Osedax fenrisi, assembly GCA_964019155.1. NCBI lineage: Eukaryota > Metazoa > Annelida > Polychaeta > Sabellida > Siboglinidae > Osedax > Osedax fenrisi. Next base: position 76,372,304 of record OZ025243.1, read on the forward strand.
TAAATTGTAGTAGGACATTTTTTTCATTTTCTCGCATCATAATAATATATGCATAATATCTCATGCATTACAATTTTGTTTCATTTGTTTGTTTCATATTTATGTCCCACGTATCTTCTCCTTTACAGTATATTAAGGGGTATTGTAGGCAATCGTATGCCGGATGTATCTCGTTTATTCTGTGTACGGTTGAGTCTCTATTATGTATTATGATATCTCTTTTGTTGGTGGTATCTCCAATCATAACAATAGCTACTTCATTATTTGTTGGTCTGTTAAATCTCCTTTCGTGTTCGTTTGGTGGTCTACAATCTTCTTTAATTACTAATTTGAAGTTGGGCTCGTAATTTCTTTCTAAAGCGTATTTTATATTCTTGATTTTTTCGTTGTTAATATGTAGCATATCTTGAATTTCCTTGAGTATGCTTTTAGTTAATGTGGGGAAAAAATCGCTTCTTTTATTAATCTCATCTTCATTATTTCCCATAAAATATATTTGTAAATATTTTTCTTCTCCGCTAATTTCTGGATATACGGATCCTATATTGTGATACAATTGGCCTTGAATTTTGAACGTCGGCATGACATTTTCTCGAATAATTTTGGAAGCTCCGAATGAAGTCATTTGAAAGGCTGAATTAAAATTTCTAATATTCATAAAAAAATGTTTTGAATTTGTAGATCTTCCAAATAATAATTCATTTAAGGGAAAAGGTGGTTCCTTTATAACTTCAACTTTTACCTTACCTTGGTTACAGCAAAGTCCTTTGGTTTCTCCTTTAAATCTGTACGCCTTACAATAAGTACATACAATATTCATACTTCCTATGGTAATTCTATTATCACTTTTATAGTCTATATCTTTATTATAATTATATGCGGCCTTTTTCCATTGACAGCCGGATACATTTTTTCGCCATATGTTATATCTTCTATCTTCAACAGAAATTGCGTTTGGTGTAGATTGCGTTTGGTAATCTCTTGCCAATCTCAATCTTTTATTTCTGTTTTCTTCTGTTTCTCTCTCAAGGGTACGCTTATTGTTAACGTTTAGACTTATTAATCTTTCTGATCTTATATCAATAGATTCGTTGTCAATTCTTCTTCGAGTATCTTCATTTACATTTGATAATCTAGCTAGTCTCTCTTCTTCAGTTTCATTGTCAATTCTTCTTTGAGTGTCTTCATTTACATTTGATAATCTAGCTAGTCTCTCTTCTTCAGTTTCCTGTTCGATATATCTTTGAGAATTAGTAGAGAGATTTGATAATCGTGAACTTCTTTCTTCTGTGGTTTCATTGAGAATTCTTCTCTTTGCTGCATCTCTCTTAAGATATAATCGCCTATTTCTTGCTTCAAGAGTTTCGACGGTACCAGAATTATTTCTTGATATTCTAGAATGTCTTGATAGATTTGATTTATTTCTTACCATTCTTAATTATATAAAATCTATATACAATGAATATTATAAATATTATACATATATATATATATATATATATATATATATATATATATATATATATATATATGAAAATTATACATATATATATCCGTACGTATATATTATAATGATAGATTATGGTTGTGTTATATAAAATAATTATATATGTATAGATAAGTAAATATAACATACCTATCAGTGGAAATCACATATAATTAGTCTTAAATCGTTCCTATATTGTTAAGCAAATAATATGATGAGTGAATAATGAAGGCGTCACGTTCTTATTCATATAATGTAACAATATGTAGTATAACATTAATTTATAATTTATTAATTTATAAGTTAAAAAAATTAATAAACTTTGTGTTTAGTTAAATGAAATAAATAAATAGTAAATAAGAGTTATAAACAGAGATGTAAACAAAGAGTTAATTATAGAAAACAATTTATTTATTTATAACAAAAGCACTTAAATTTAATTGTTTATTGAAAAATTTAAAATTTCTTCGTTAAATATATCGAAAACGTAAACGTTATCACCGTTTATTGCTATTTACGAATGCATTAATTAAAGTAAAGTGAATATAATTACATTTTTACGAAACGATTCACATTCGCATACATTTCGTGTGTGAAACATTTTTTTCTAAAATCAAAAGATTTCCCGATATAGGGAAAATAGCTCTAAAAGGACAGTTTTACGTAATTATGATCGGTGTAGAGGCGGAAATAAAAAATTCATCCGAACAACCACAATACTTTTTTCGTAGAGAATTAGTAGCAATTTAAATTTTGTAAATCCGTCGAGCCATTTTCTTAAACATTGAACGCATATAAATAATTAAATATTTAAATAAACTTTCTTTTATATGTATAGAAGATAGCGTTATTTCATTATTATTATTATTTGATATGGGTCGATTGACTAAACGACAACTTTCGAGGCGTAATCGAGATACAATCAAGGTTTATATTATATATAATATGTAACTATTATATAACTATATAATAGTATCATATATTATTTATAAAACGTCAGTTAAATGTGTTTATTTAGGAAAATAATATCATAATATATTTACAATATTTCAATTTGATAATATTGAAACAAAGCAATTAGATTTTATTATATTTATGCTAATCTAATTTTATATTATATATAATATATAACTATTATATAAATATATAAAATTATAATATATTATTTATAAAACGTCAGATAAATGTGTTTATTTTGGAATATAATATCATAAAATATTTACAATATTTCAATTTTATAGATTTTACGGGTAGATGCGGCGGCTAGAGATGCTACAAGAGTGAAAGCCTCTAAGAAGAAACAGGTGACAGAATCTAGGGAAGGGAGACGGGCAAGACAAAGAAGGCAAATTTCATCAAAGGATTATGGAAGTGGATTACTTTTATAATATCTAATAATAAAAAAAATCAATCATAATTATAATACAATTTATTTTTTGTATATTTGTATTCTTTCATATGCAACTATAATATATTATAATAATAATTTATATAGATGCAATGTATTTCAAAAGTATGACAAATTATACAAGTTATATAAATATAATATAAAAATTGTAATAATTAGCTAAACTAACTTTTACCATAATAATAAATGTCAAAAAGCAGATAAATAATATTGTCAATCTTTAAAATCAATTATCTCAGAATATACGTTTTTTTTATGAACATTTATATTTCTCAATGAATAATTGACTAAACTTGTTCAAATTTTCAAAGTATGTTTAGTATTATATGTATATTGTAGCTACAGAAAATATTTGTGATTAGATGTAGAGTTTATAAATAATTGATAATTAAATTTTTTAAATAAATATTTTATTTTTACAAAATTTTTATTTTTTTAAAATGTTGATATTTTCAAAACTATTATTCTAATCATTTAGAATTCCTATAGAACAATTAACACAATATATCTTAATGTTATGCTATTTAAATCATGTGAAAATCTTAATTATTTCTTGAGTTTTTGAATTTTCAACAAAAAAAAAGTCCTATCTAATTACATTGAAATCTAAAGACCGTGAACCCCTTAAGGATAATCGATTTACAATTGAAATTAAAATGAGATTTCAACTTATCCAATGGTATATTAAAGTTCTCAGAAATAATATTATTAAAATAAATTAAGTACTCATTATCGAATGAAAAATTTTGAAAAGCAGGAAAGTTTTCAAAAAATGTAGAATTATCATCATTAACTTTTAATGTATTAACGTTAGTGTTAATTGAATTAATAGATTTAGTAATTTTGAGTATATTTTCATTTAACGCATTCGCATACGACTTAGCAGGAATAGTAGTTGATATTTCACAAACTTGTGATTTTATTATATTAATTAATTTAGTATTCGTTAATATATTATTATTTATATCTTTGAGAATTGGTAACTCAGTTGAGTTGATATCATCTGCAGATAAATTAGAATTAATTATTATAATTCAGTTAATTACATTTAAAATATATCTAAAACATATGTAGGTGATTCACCATTAGACCAATTAAGTGATAGAATGTTTGCTTTGTGTAAGCAAATAACGAGTGCAATTTGACCACAAGAACAAGAAAGAATTGTTTAATTCGATTACATACATAGCAATCCATATTCAATTTTGTAAATATAAATAGTTATATATATAGTAATATGAATGTATAGGAATACTATTGTTAATATTACTAAATGGTAATATATAGAAATTTAGTTTCAATTTATAAATATACACACAATAAAAAGAATATTTAACTTACAACTATTCTATATATATATATGCGATGTAATATACTGATCATTCTTAAAAGTGTATAAAAAACCCCAAATAATTATAATGGTATACATATATATATATAAACATAACATATTATTATAAATATACTGAAATATGTACATATATGTATCATTCAATATATATATATTAGTACACACTGATTAATGTACACATATTAATTAATATGTAATCATTTAAAATGGACAACAAATCATGTGTTCACTGTAATACAGTTAATGAACATGATAATTATGTCACATGTATTTGCAATACTAGTGTACACTATGAGTGTCTTCGCCCTTATGGTATACCATGTCCTATAGGACACCATTGACTTGTATTTACAAGAACACAATGCCACCTACATTCATCCCGCAATGCCCTATAACTCTCCGAAACAACACTTCTCTTCTCCCACAAATCCATTAAATGTATCATACTCATCAGATCTACGACAAAGCCCATATATGCCCATAACCAAAGTTAATACTATACCTGTTATTAATACTACTCCATCTAATTATTTAGTAATTTGACATTTAATTGAAGATGAAAGGAATATTAACTTCGTTTATAAAATACTCTCTTATTTAAATATGTCTACAATCTCATTGACCACATACAACTTTATAAATTCAATTTGTATAATATACTTTAACTCACCCAACTTTTCATATACATTTCTTTCTAATATACACTATATAAACAATTATACCAACTTCTCTCATATATATATATATATATATATATATATATATATATATATATATATATCTAAGTATGTGGTCGATGGCACAGTGTGACAACCAAACGCTAGTAATTACTTGCTTAAGTCAGATATCCTGGGTTCGACTACAGGCAGTTCTTGTTTTTCTCTTGTGTTTATCAAGAACTTAATAAACGATAAATCAAAACACAAGAAAACAAATGTTACTATTTACTATTTGTAATGTATTGTCCGGGTTCTCTCACAGTTATTTATAAAATGTTTAAGTCTATGACTTCTTGAGGGGTACATTTGTATCCACTATTTATATTGTATTCAATATATATATTTGTGATTTCAATATATAAATATTGTTATTATTATATACGGAGGCAACGCTCAGGCAGTGAAATGTGCAGAGGTAGAGTAATATAACATGCCATAGAATATAGTATATAGTGGTGTAAGGTGCACGTACACACATAATAGTACATTCCAACTAACAAATCTAAAATAGATTGGTCCACCAATTTCGTAAACATTACAGAATCTTATTTCAATAAATGGAGGACTTATAATTGTATATCATTAATGAAGCTTATACACAGACTACGTATACTATACTATACTATAGTATACTAATAATATAATAGATTTAGTCGATGGCCAACCAAAACAATAACGTATAATCACCCATGACAACCACCTCAGAAAAATATCACTAACCTTCACCAATCCCATTAATAAAGTAGAAACCCCACCACTCGTTAACTTCACATCTACCCAACACACACTTAACCATCAATGATCGATCTTAGCAATCATACCTACCACATTAATACCCGAATATAAATCATATACCTCAACTATTCCGACTACTACGCCATGTACTGCCATTACTACTGACATCACTAATCTTACCACTGTTACCACTACTACTAGTAGTAGTACAAACAGCTTTGTGTTATGTTAGTTCATTAATCTAAATATCTAGGGTATCGATCTTGATACGTAAGGATGGCTGAGTTCTGAGTTTATGCTCTATATATGATATATTAATTAAGTCACCACAGGTATATACATTTATTTGGAAGAGGAAGTTAAATTGATATGTCAAGGGTCGTAGGTCATAATCAACGACAATTAATAATAATAATACAACACTGTTATCAATAGTAGTACTACCGCTGCCACCATTACGCCACCCTACCTCAATGCCGCCACTATTAATGCACATTCGATTAGTAACAAGGTCGATATTGTCTTTAAACTTTTCAAAAATCTAGACCTTGATATTCTATGCATCACTGAATTATGGGTTTCTACTAACGACAACCTATCATTACATCATTGCATAATGATATAAACCATTTTGTGCACCTTCATCGTGCTGCCCCCCACTATGGTGGTGGGATTGGTATTCTCTACAATAATATCTAGAATAATCACACTCTGAAGTATTTTCATATACATTCCATCCCATCAACTAACACCAATTTACTTTTATTACAAAATATAGGCCCCCACATCAATGAATTCCTAAATTTATTGTAGAACTGAATAATCTATTATATACCACAAATATGCATACAACAATTCTAGGCGACTTTAAAATACAAATATCCAATAATTTACATTACTCCAAATTTCTCAACTATACTATAGAATCCCACAACCAGAGTTGGACAGTATCGCCGATACAGTACCTATTAAGGCAAAAAAGCAGTATCGTAGATACATTTGTATTTGTATTTGTATCTATTATAAAAATTAAAAAAGTATTTGTAATCGTATCTATTAGTCATAAATGGTATCTACGATACGTATCTACTAAGAAAATTATGTAAACAAATACAATTACATTTAATTAAATAATATATAATTTAATATTATATGTATTTTAAATCAATATTTTATAATATCATTTATAAATTAATTGTAATATATAAATCATAAATCATCAATATATTTTTAATAAAATATCTTTTGTAAATATTGAAATCATTTCATTGTTAAAAATTATGATATATAATTAATTTATATAATATAATTTAAGTGATTTATTCTCAAAAACCATTATATACATTTATTTAAAACAAAGAAATTATTTTGATAATATATTTTATATAATAATTTATTTATAATTAAACTACTTTCTAATAAATTCATAAAAATCTAAATAAATCATAATTATAATAATTAAAAAAATGCAATATTTATCTTTATAATTTAAAAATATATAGCTTGCTCGGCAGTTCATTACACGTTACCTCCATTCCTCTCTATCATTCATCGCTATCGGTAATTCCTCATTTATGCACATCGTGTAATATCTAAATTAATTATTAATTGATCTAAATATGTTCTCATAGGCCTTCCTCGAGAGGTTCGTCAGTGTTGTGGATTCCAGAGCAATACTAAACTCACTACTTCGCTTATGTTTCTCCAGCAGTGAACGTATAACATCAGTCATTATTCGCGTATTGTATCTGTTATTCTTGAAATTTTGCTGTACAACTCCTTATTTGTAACGTGGTCTCTCCATGAATTGTTTAGTGCATCACGCAGCATGCGTTTATAGGCTCAATCAACTTTTTTGTATATAATGTTGTAGTTAGTGTCCAAGTGATAGGGCCATATACAAGAACAGTCTCAACTGTAGTTCTAAAGAAGTTTATTTTGGGCTTATTTGAAAGGTTGGATTTCCAGATGATGTTAAGGCTATTCAAGGCTGCCCACGAACTCCCGATTCTTATGCTCGATCTTACCATAGAGCGAGCATTCTTGTATAGCATCAATATGACATTTATGATTTCAGTGGTTATTCTATATATTATTAAGATATCTTTCATCTTTTCACGATGTATTGAATCAAAAGCCTGTGAAAAGTCTATAAAGAGGAGAGTAGCTGGTAGGTTTTTAGACTTTACTACTTCTAGTTTATGTTGAATGGTTAACATTTTTCCTGTCGTTGATCTATTTGTTCGGAAACCATTTTAATTTTTTCTCAGTGTAGGATATATCTCTGGTCTTATCCTATTTAATAGCACCAGGTTATATATCTTATCTGCAATTGGAGTTAGTGTGATACCCCGATAGTTTTTTCGTGATAAAAAGAACTAATTTTTTAGGAAAAGGATGTTAGCATCCTTCATTCCATATGTCTATTGGTTCTTGAGAATATACACTATTGCGCTAGTTTAGTAAGATTTCTTGACATTCTCCTAGTTTCCGTACTTGAGCTGGTATTTCATCTAAGCCAACAGGTTTTCCATTTGTTATGCTTTTTGTAGCTATCTTTAATTCATCTATTGTAAAATGCCTTTTTTATTATATAGTTCGTTTTGAATAGTCAATGTACTTTCATTGTTCGATGTGGGAATTGATGGTTTACCGAGTAGTTCCTTGAAATAGTCATTACATATTTTAATTTATTCTTTTCTACTGTTTGCTTTAAGTTTTGCTCTGTTTGAATTATTTCTTCCACTAACTTCATTTACTATTTTCCAGGCTAAGGCTGATATTTTGTTACACATCACATTTTGAATTTCACTTATTTTATTCTGAACGTAATATGTTTGTTCCTTCTCATACGATTGTACAAGATACATGTGAGCTTCGTTGAAATGTCTGACATTTTCTGGTGTCGGTTGATTTTATTTATGTTGCGCTGCTTCGTGTAGTATTTTACAATTTTGACAGATATTATCTGTTTCCCAGGGTATTCATTTTTTCAACTTAGGTTTCAATGTGATTACTTTAGCAGCAGTTTCCTTACATACAGTTTCAAAGTGAGTATACATTTTTCTAGCAGATAGCGAATCTGTGGTGTCATGTAGAGCTTCGAATTTAGTTTTCACTTTAGTAATAAATGTGTCTCGGGTTTCTGTATCTGTCTTTAATCTTGCCCAATCGTAATATTTGATTTAACTAGGTTTCTTGTTATTAGCTCTAAGACTAAGTCTTATATTTACTGATATAATACGATGATCAGATGCAACACTGATAAACCTACCATCAATACCTATACACTTCGATACCTATTTCAATAATAAGATAACTAACATAATCCATTCCCTTCCATCTCTAACGCTACCACCGATATAGGTTATCGGTTATTATAACAATCTCCATATGAAAATTTAATACTTTTAATACCCCATCCTTGACAACTATCGACTCGCTCCTACAAGCTGTAAAATGCATGCAAACTCGATCCAATACCAACTCCATTACTACATATAATATCTACCCGCTATAAAATAATACTTATTCCCCACTATAAAACTATAATCAAGAGATCCCTTACAATATGCATCGTTCCTACATCAATGGAACTGGCACTCGTTACTCCTATCATAAAAATCCAATCACTAGAAAAATCCACTCTTTCCAACTACCGCCCGATATCTAGCCTGTCATATATATCTAAAACACTAGAAATAGTAGTCTGCTCTCAACTATATAATTACCTAAATGCTAATAATATACTTATAATATAATTAAATAACTTTCCGATAATAGTTAGCTAATAACACGATAATTGTTTTGATATTTTGATATATTTGTTTTCAGCGTTTGATTAATTGTTGATTGAATATATCCAACATTGTAGATATCATCTGAAGGGGAATGTTACATGCACCCCGCTGAATAATTCCCTGGATTATAAATCATGTGATAATAAATAAGATAATAAATATCACTACAGAATGTCTAAAACAAATTAGGAAATTTATTTATACTTTAGATTTAAAATTTGTATTATCAAAATAAAACTCTTAATTTTCTTTAGTTAACAATATTACAAATAAACACAAACATCAAATTAAACATCAAATAAGCAATATGCCTTCTTGTTTGTATAAATACGTATATATATATATATATATTTTAATTTATATATATATTTTTATATACATGTATCAATATTAATTATTTCAATGATAATATGATGTATAACTATGATTTTGATAAGCCGAACTATTTGATATGATACGCACGCGTGTTCAGCGGAGCGTGATAGATTCGTCGTTTCTCTACAGCGAATGCGTCATCTACAAACGTGTCTACCACTAAGTGTCTATATTCACTTCTGCACTAACGTATATTGATATCGTTTACGTTACGACGAACCAGGACCCCAGCAAACAGTAAGAGCAGCATAATAGCAGCATAACAGCATATGATAGAGCCTAAAATGTTTACATTGTGCTATTATGCTGCTATTATTAGAAGAGCAGCATAATAGACATTTAAAATTAATAGCAGCATAATATCAGCATAATGGCAGCATAATAGCAGCATAACAGCAGCATAATGGCATGACAAATTAATAGCAGCATAATAGCAGCATAATAGACATTTAATAGCAGCATAATAGCACAATGTAAACATTTGATGCTCTAGCATATGCTGTTATGCTGCTATTATGCTGCTCTTACTGTTTGCTGGGACCCCATATACTCTATTCCCCATATCGCACATCTCCACATATCGCAAACCTCCACATATCGCACCCCTCCATATCGAATGACTCTCCGTGTACGACATCGGTGATTGCATATCGTTTACGAGAAACATTATTTCGAAATACAGCGATAATCATTTTGTAAACTGGTCGTATCTAATAATAGTTAATAGAGCTAATTGTAGCTAATATATATATATATATATATATATATATATGATATATCCACCGCTGATACTGCTTTCAATCGATGCATTAGTTTACTGCATTATTTCACTTTCTTTCTTAAGGGAATGTAACAACTTAAATAATAATGAGCTCAATTAGTTTATCTTCAAACATCATATATAGACACCATCAAGACACGTAAATAAAGCGGGGTAATGGGTTTAATTATTTTTCTATAAAGGGGATGAGGTAGATGGGTATATACTATATACTATATACTATATAGTATACCTCATATATGGGGTGCTAATGTATAATTAACGATACAGGGTATGTTAAGTTGAAGGGGGTTATATTGAATGAATTGCGTGACATGTGTAAGCATCGGTCAGGTGACTGGGATGAGAACTTGTTAATTATTTGTAATGATGAGCTTAAAAATAGGGCCGTTAGCAGTGTCTAGAAGATAGAGGAAGTAAAGTTTCGATCCAATCTGAAAAGGTAGTAAAAAGGCTGGGTCTAGATATATCAACCTATCCGAATTTACAGTTAAAGGAGGTAAATGTGTTAAATGTATTAAATAGTGGGAATATACATATAAATGTTGAGTGATGGGGTGGGGGATATGGGGTTAAGGGGTGGGGTTTATAGTTTCAGCCAATAGAATGTGTTTAATAGTTGTGGATATATATGTAAGGGTGAAGAATGGGAAGGTTAAGATGTATTAGAAATTACTATGATTATGGTCCACATAGGATGTGAAGTAAAAGAAATGAGGGAACATATATAAGATATAATAAATGAAAACAGCGAGTTTTTTTTTATAACATAAGGTTATCGTTAAAGTGGACAAGAGTATGAGAATATAATATTTGAACTGTTGATAAAATTGTATCACTCAACCTTATCGGCTAATTATACCAACTAGGGTAGAATTAATGATTAATAATTATTAATAATACAGTGTACACAGATAAGAAGAATTCTATAAAGATAAAGTAGAATATGTCGATGCCACTTACAAAATAATGTATTTTATTTCTATTTTCGATTATTTTTCGTTTATTTGTATGGTAACTGTAAAACGTTTTAATTTCTTTAATTTTTTAATTTCGTATTATTCTTTGTTTATTTTTATAACGTATTTTATCTTTAGCAAATATTTATACTTTATACTTTCGATTATATTTTCGATTATATATTTGCTTAAATAAATTAAATATTACCGGGGGGGGGGTATTATATTAAAATACAATTGTGAATGTGCAAAACCTTTAGTAGTTATAAAGAAAGTTAATGTAAAATCGAGCTTATGTGAAGATTATTAAAACTTAAATACAAAACCATCAGCGATACATACCATCTACATAGCATTGAAGATTCCCTGGCGGCATTGGCTGGTGCTTCTATATTTTCTTGTTTTGATCTCAAATCTGCGTATAATCAGATTACAATAAATGAAAATAATCACATCATTCAGCTCTCCACGGGGGTTGTATTAATTCACGCGAATGCATTTCTTCCCAGTGCATTTCTCAGCAACCTTTCATAGAATCACGTGATATCTATTTATAGATAAACTATAGTTCCTATAGGACTATAGTACTATAATACCAACGATTTTCCGAAGGAAAGATATAATACTTACGCGAAATCGTGTAATTCGAATTTGTATACAAAATACCCTGGTGCCACCTATATCGGGTTACTTTTAGGAACTATGCGTTGTTTATAATGTAAATTCGTATTTAACTATACACTTTTAAAATGTTAAATAATATGCTTTAAATTAATATTTATATGATGAAAACTAAGTGTTCATTACTAATATATAACACACAAATATGATATGTATGTTTTAAATGCTATAAGTATATATTTAGTGAGTAAAAGCTAATTTATATTGCATGTAATTTAATAGAGCAATGAAAACATTGTTGTATGCAAACAGAGCCGAACCTAAATCTATTTCAGTGATTTCGATACTACTGCTAGCAGCGGTTGGGGCTATAACAAAATTACGTTGCATGCATAGGGAGTGTTATATCTTTGCTTCGCAAAATCTTTGATAATACTATAGGACTATAACTATAGTTACATATATGTAAGTATGTATACATACGAGCTATAGCTCGCTACTTGGACGAAATACTGATTGTTATGTATATTAATGTAAAGTTCATTATCTTTGTAAACAACAACATGAACTCTAACCTAACTACTTCCTCTTGTAAATAAATATATTATATTAAGCTGTGTTTATACTTTTAATACCCCTATCGGAAATCATCCAAGCCCACAAAGATCCGTGCCACCTCAAACTTCATAACGTTGCTAATGATAAAGAAAGGCAACATAACACTGATATTCTAAACATCGTTATCCGAATAATTAGAACACGCGAGAATGGTTACGGGTGAAGCGCCGATGTGGAATTTAGATTAAATATGAATACATATAAACTTGGTACTTTTAACTAAGTAACAAACCCGGGGATAGATGTAACTGAAAAAGAATTAGTATAAGACGTAATGGGGAGTTAATGCATTTTCTAGAGGTGGTATCTTATTATATAAAGTTTATAAAAGTCTATGCGCAATGGTCGAATCGATAAGTAGGTCTTAGGCTGCTTTCACGCGTAAGATGTGGGTATGATTTTAGGTTACCCAGTCTGGGTAATGAATGTGTATTCACACTATAACTTAAACTCGCCCACTGATATAGGATACTGCAATAATTTGTTAATGAACATTGGCCTATAGGACAATCTATAGTTTCTCTAATTATTATCGGTGACCTATAACCTATATAACTAGTATGTAGTTCGTAACATAATATCTGGGTAGATATTTTAACGTGTGAACACGATCGGTAGATACGCAGTCTGAGTCGGGTACCTACCCAATGTAAGCACATATACCAAGCCTGTTCACACGCTGCATTAAGCAATCAGTCTGGGTTTAGGTTCGATACCCAGCCCGGTGTATGTAAATAGGTATTCCAAGTCTGGGTATAAATACAAACATATATGCGCCAGTTTCTTACGTATGAAAACACCCTTTGACTGGGATAGCGGAAACAATGTATTCAAGAAAAAGTTGGAGAGTGTTTATCTAGTGAATCGGAAGTTGCGGTGTATATATGGAAAGATTATACTGTAATGCCACGCGGTAATAGCATTGTTCAGGCTCGGAAAACATGCGTTGCGGAAATATATTGTAACAATAGTTGTAGAGTATACCTTTAGGCAGTGATGGGTACGATCACGAATTTTCACGATCGCCGATCGTCGATCAATTTCGTCGATCATTTTCAAACGGTCGTGCCCATCACTGCCTATAGGTAAACACGTTACTGCTATTGATGACAACGTGTATCGGTTAATCAGATGCCACTTAGATGATGTAGCGTGTAAAAACAATGAGATTAATTTTTATTTTATTACAACGAAGAATATATATATATATATATATATATTTGGTATGGTAATTTTTATTATGATTATATCGGATATTAGATAAATAATTATTAAATACATACGCTAGTACATGCGCAATAGTGTTAGCATTGTATTCATTTAACATTATCTTATCGAATCATATATTACATATGAATTATTATTTAAATAGTAATCACTTATATTCACACACACACACACACACACACACACACATACACATATATATATATATATATATATATATATATATATATATATAATACTACTACTACTACTACTACTAATAATAATAATAATAATAATATCCGCACTACTTAAACAGATTTTATCAAGGCGTACAATATATTTTCGACATTAACGCTTGTTCTTTTAATTTTGATGGTAACTTACGCTCTACGTCAAATATTAGTGGACATTAATACAAATTTCGGATTTAACGTCAAGCCAATAGCTGAAACGGTAGCATCCGAACAAGAAAGTACTGAAATACTTGCGGAAGTAGCGGCAGTAGCGGAATAACCCAAGAGCGGTGTGTATACACCCTGGCCACGTAGTTACCCCTTTCTGAGTACGAATGCTTATTGCGTACATAATGTCACGTAGGTTTAACATAGATTGCACCCCTCCCCGACGGGGTGCGACTTTGTTCACCCTAAACCCAACTGATATTACTGTACTAAATGAAGTATGTTGACAATTGTATACAACTCCTGTTGATATTTATTTGAATTCGTACACAATAAAATAATAAAACGGTCTATATTCTTTGTAGTTTCATATATTTATAATGAATATGTTAAATAGTCTGACATGGTATACCATATATATATATATGTAATTTAAAATAGCATTATAAATATTCAAAGTTCATATATATATATATATATATATATATATATACTAGGGTGGGTGGCCGGCGTTGCCCGTTAATGAGACTATTTTAGATGTGGGTGTAATGGGTTAGTTGAGACCATTGGGTCTTTTTTAGATTTTTATATAATGTTTTCTAGCATTCAGTGGGCCGTTATTTATCTTTTTTTTATTTTAATGAAAAAAAACAATGATAATTTCATAATGTATTTATTAAAACAAAACTTCGCATTTTAAGTTGAGTATTAAGTCACGAAACTTAACTTTGTCCGTGTCGAATATAACGGCAATTTCATCCGCGTCAACTGGTGCATTGAATCGACCACGATGCTCTCCAGCTGGTACTGCCTTATCGACGATTCGTAGATTATATTCCGGCACTTCTTGGTCGAGTACGTTCGAATAAACGTGAACATATGCGTTTACACGTTGTAGGCATTCCATGAAAATAACAATATAAATAAATATACTTTTATAGGCTCACTCTGGAAGTAATGCAGCTAAAAAAACATACACAAATTAAAACTTAACCTAACCTAACCACAACTGTGAAAATAACAATACAAATGAATATGCTTTTATAGGCTCACTCGGGAAGTAATGCAGCTAAAAAAAACCTACAATAATTAAAACTTAACCCAACATAACCACAACTGTGGAAATATACTTTTATAGGCAAACTCTGGAAGTAATGCAGCTAAAAAAACCTACCAAAATTAAAACTTAACCCAAACTAACCACAACCGTGAAAATATACTTTTATAGGCTCACTCAGGAAGTAATGCAACTAAAAAAAACCTCCACAAATTAAAACTTAACCCAACCTAACCACAACCGTGACAATATACTTTTATAGGCTCACTCGGGAAGTAATGCAGCTAAAAAAAACTTACAAAAATTAAATCTTAACCCAACCTAACCACAACTGTGCAAATTTAATTGCATAGGTTCAATCGAGAAGTATTGCAGCTAAAAAAACCTCCACAAATTAAAACTTAACCCAACCTAACCACAACTGTGAAAATAACAATATAAATGAATATGCTTTATAGGCTCACTCGGTATGTAATTCATATATAATTATATAATAGATTTTAGAAAAAATATTTTTTTATAAATCTATAATTTTTTCTTTGACCATATAATGATGACATTTGGCGAAATATTAAAACAGAGATGGAAACCCTATTATTCATATTTTCATGATTTTTCTGATTTTATTACATGTATTTTCGTACTCCTAATCTGATGATTTCATAATTTATACGACAAATTTACCGGAAATTTATCGGTCAAATAGACTATTCTAAAATCATGTCTTTTTCACTTTTTCGGCCGTAGCTCGAAGAATATTAAACATAAGAAGTCACAATTTATCAAAGTATATTCTATTTTAATTAACTATTTAATAAAGTTAAAATTATTGAAATCGAAAAATTATTGTAGATTTTGATTGTTTACATCACCTATGTTTAATAATGTATGTTTACATGGCGTAGATAGGAAATAATTAATATAAACTCGTAACGTAAAAAATATTAACTCGATTTTACTTGTTCGTGAACTTTTTCTCAATACGGGTAAATAAATTCCGATTTACCAATTGTTATTTCGATATTAAAACCGGAAGTACCATTTCGTAAATCTACGTAATGTATTCGAAATTAAAGAAACTCATTTTTACGAAATTATTTACGATAAAATTCTCCACGATAATGTTTGTTATTAAAAATTTGCGTCGAATTTAAATTTTTCGATTACGTAAATCGATTAAAAAATGACACTATTTAACGATTATTGGTATCGCATGAATACATTTTCAAAAAAGTAAATCATTCATGTTACCCCCGCTGCCCCACTTTATCTCCCGACGTTTTCCTTACGTTTTCCTTACGGCGAATTTTAATTATTTGAATTTATACAAAATATTAAATATTAAATTTTAACGATAAAAACCCAAAATACTACCCGAAATATTGCCCGTAGATGAAAATGAGTGTGCGCATACTATGTATTCCTAAATATATTTCGAGTAGCTAACCTCATATGTATACATTGGCAAAAAAAAATTTCAAATCGAGCATTATTTGAATTTAAGTATACACTTTGTTGAGATTTATGACGGAAAAAGACTTTTATGGGCAAGAGATTTTGAAAAATTTTGAAAAAAAATCACACCTCAATTTAATAAAATTATTTTCCTATCCGATAACGTCGAGGTGGGGACGGCTTGGCCTGCGGCCTCGGCGTACGAGCCCGCCGCGCACCACCTAATTAAAGTATGTTTAGACGAATATATATATAGATAAACCTACATATTAGTCTAGTGTAGAATTTAATGAACCTATCTTAAACTTTGATATCATCAAATTATTAACTATAGTTATATTAACTATAATTATAATTAATTGAACGAATGATTAATTTATATATTACCATATATATTTATACAATGTAACACTATTTATAAAACGTATAAAACGTAAAACAATAATATATATATGTACCTAAGACAAGAACTTATAAAAATGTGTGTATACATATATCTCATAGAGTACTCAACATATAGCATTATTTATCTAATTACTTTAAATAAATTATCTAATAACAAAACTTTAAAAATAAAATTAAATATTTTTTAATAATGATATCTTATTAATTATATATTGTAATTGTATGGCTGTGAAAGCTGGACTTTACTGGAAGAATCTAAGATAATATGGGTTTGAATCGAAAGCTCACATGTGCAGACGACTTTTAAATATAAGTTAAAAACAAAGAAAATCAAATATATTTGTAAACAACGAGATAATAAAAAAAGTCGGCCCATATGTACCCTTCTGGATATCATCATGAGAAAAAAATGACCACGTTTGGACATATAACTCGTCACGATTCGTTATCCAGCACTATTCTTCATGGATATGTTGAAGGCAATAGAAAAAAAGGAAGACCGAAGAGAAATTGGATGAATGATATATTCGAATTCTCTAATCTTTCTCTTAGGCAACTTTTAAATATTGCAAAAGATCGTTCGAAATGGAGAAAGTTGTTATCATCACTGTCATGTGCTCCCCCTACGATGGCGACGTCACGGGACTAAGTAACTAAGTAACTAAGTAATAATTTAACTTAACATTTATCTCTTCTATTATATAATCACTAAATACAGTTGGACAAGTTCTTTTTCTTTTTACTAAAGTGGCTGCTCATCAGAAGTATTGTGTTTATCAATTTACGTTTGTAGAAATTCAGAATAGCGCTTTGTATTCAATGACGACATCACAGTTATCACGACGTTGATTCCATCAATTATACTCAGAATTTATAGGAGGTTTAAAAACTTCGAGTATACTAAACATTAATTCTGCTGTTAGTAGCAGATCTTTATTAAATATGGCATTTAATCCAATTGCGGTTACCATATTTTCTCCGTGTTTTTGTCTTGAAAAATAATTTAGTATATTTCTAATCTATTTTTCATATTTTATTATAGTACTTAATGTCTTATGACCACCTAGACATGCATCTTTAACGTAATTATGTACTGCAAGCTTTTAAAGAATTTATTTATTATATTTATTTGAGTAAATAAATATTTAAATAAGAAAGAACCAAAGAGTTGTGGAGTATGTACTAGAGTTGTAAATGAATTTCTCCGCTACGTTATATATATCTAATGGTTCTGTAACTGCTGTAGCTATTCTTATTCGGATTTCTTTCTTTGAATTGCCGGTGTCAGTTTGCATTTATCCCAGATATTTGAAGTTTTGTACATCTTAAATTTGTTTGCCGAACATAGTAATCACAGGTTGCGTTGAAGATTCCCCATTTACAAGTATTTTGCTTTTTATTGGCTTATTTACATACTGTATGCTATCGAAGCTTTTTTTAGGGATTCAGTTTAATTTGTAGCTCACTTTATGAACCAGCTATAAGATCTATATCATCAGCAAATCTCAAGTTGTTAATTTGTCTACCTCATATTGCTATACTCGACAATTGGTCTTCTAAAGAGTCGTGTATTATTCTTTATAGAAATATAATATGTTGAATAACACTGGAGATAGTAAGGAACTTTGTCTAACACCTACTGTCGTATTGCAATATGTTCCTATCTGGTTGTTCAATAGTACATAACTTTTGCTGAGTTATAAAGTGACTTTATGATTTTTATCAGGTCGTTCCTTATGCCAAATAGATACATCACCTGCCACAAACCCTCATACCACACTCTATCGAAGGCTTTCTTAACATTGATTAAATTGTGATAGACTTGTCGTTATTGATACATATGTTTTTCCATTAATATTCTGCAGTTCAAAAGTTGTTCCGTTGTACTGTGATTTTTCTAAATCCTGCTTGTTCATCAGCCAGAATCTCTTGTCATTGAAGAAAATGCGCTATTCTGAATTTCTACTAACGTTAATTGATAAACACGAGACTTCTTATGAGAAGCCACTATAGTAAAAAGAAAAATAACTTGTCCAATGCATTTAGTGATTATATAATAGAAGAGATAAATGGTAAGTTATAATTATTATATTTTAAATATTGTAAATATATTCATTTTTAGAATCAAATGTTAATGAAGATATTAATTATAATCAACTATTTTATCTATTTATCAATACTGTTGGTGCAGAGTTTGAGCAACGATTTTCGGAATTGAATTTAAATTTATTCCGATCACTAAATTCATTACGACCATTAGGACATTAGGACATTAGAACATTACGACCTATAGATCAAGACAATGATATATTTCTATATATGAAGTTTTTAATGCCCATATGTAATATGATTCACACCATATTATCTGAATTTTCTATCTCAAAATTAAAAAAAGAGATACTATGTATATAGTACTATAATAGCAAAGTATCTCATAAATTCTCAATTTAAATTTCAAGTACCTTTCGTTAAATGGTTTTTAAACTACGACATAGTTTTTCAAATCTATATATATATTATTATATGCAGGAAAACATTTGGTACTTCTACATTAAGTTGTGAAGCTTCATTTTCAAATGTTGAACGCTTAATTACGCCATTTAGAAAAGCTTTGGGGCATAATCGGAAATGTCCCTTGTATATTTATCATTTGAAAGAAAATTCCTTCAGACAATTGATATTGAAGAATATATTAAAGAATTTAAGAAAAATAATAGAATAATTAATTTGTAAATATTATATAATCAATAACTATATTTATACATTACATTTTGATGATTTTCTTTATAATATTGTTATTTGTTAAAGTACAGACATATACAATTAGAGTTAAAAAGCATGTTTTTTAATAAGGTTCATATATGAATCATAAACTGTATATAGTTTATAATATATAAACTTTATAGGATATATCAAACATTATCTTCACGATATTTAAAAAAATGTAAATGCTTAGATCCACCAAAAATATTAATAGCCCATCTATAAAATAAATCCTGGATACGGCCCCGCTTCCGAGTTGATCTGTTATATCTCTGAATGCTAATATATTTAGCTAGATATTCAGGAAATATGCGGTGTATATCCTTATGCGTAATACACAATAGCCTATGTTTACGAATATATCTAAAATTAAGCCAGCCTATTGATCTCATTAAAGCAGATATATAAACTATTAAGGCAAAGTTTAGTTTATATAATACACGTATAATACGACATTGAATACGCTCGAGTTTATACATCAGGTTAACAGGTAAATTACACAATAGTTCGTATCATATTATTAATGTGTGGAGAGTAGTCTAGGTAATATGTTATATTGAAAACGAGGGTAGTTATAGATTAAGAAGTTGGAAGATATAGTAGAAAATGATGAGTGATTGATAGAGGATAACTGTGTCTTGAGAATAGGATAGTATCAGCGTTAGTAATATTTAAGGAGATGGAGTTATGAGAGAACTAATGAGTGAGATCAGTAATACAATTAAACATAGACATTTGAATCAGACCAGAATCAGTATAACTATGAAATTGCTATATTTCTGAAGATCATCGGCATAAAGATGATAGTTAATATTAGGATATTTGTGAAATATTGATTTTATAGGAATAATATAAATAATGAACAATAAGTAACTGTGGAATTTACCATGTAAACTAATTTCATTAAATCTAATGGAAATAATATTATGTTGAAAGTATCAAAAGTACTAGATAAGTATATTAGTACGATATAGCATGGGGCATCATTATCATGAGATATGAGAATATCATTAATTATTAAAGTAAGGTCATTTTTGTTACTCAGATGTGGAATATATACATTTGTATATTTATAAACAATATCATTGGGCATAATGTAATTAATAAGTTGATTGGACACAACTCGTTCTGAGTTCTTAGTTATGGATGATAACTGGGATATTGGACGATAACTTGATAAATTAGATTGTTCAAGAGTATTATTTTTAAATCAGAATAATCTATGAATATTTCATTAAGTATGGAACAATAGATAATATAAGATATATATGAATGATTTCAGTGATAATTCCAATAAAATATGGTGATAATGAACGAAGTAGATTGAGTAGAATAGTATTAAAGGGTAATTGGTTTTCAAGGATGTCACAAAAGAGAGTACAATGTCATGTGTGGGAAGCGAAAAACATGAACAGTGATTCTGAGTGGATGTTAAATTGAGATTGAGTCATGCAAAGTTGATATTTGTAGTATATTTATAAGCTAGAAATGTGGTGTTGGAATAATTGGTAAACAAGGAACAAATAACTGAATCAGGTTAGTCAGGAAGATGATTGGTCTGGGTTTTACCTACTAAGGTGAAAGATAATTTATAAACTTGCTTAGAATATATTCCATAACTAACGAGCATATCAGTGAAGTATGACGATTTGGTAGAGAGAAGTTTTTTCTTGTAAAGCGATCGAAAACTTTAAAAGAAATAAGATCAGATTAAAATTTATATTATGCATATTTACGTTGTAGTCTACGAAGTAGTTGACTCAGGTTAACAAGCTCAATATTAAACCATGGAAACTTAGAATAAGTTCGGTTAATAAGAGTAATGGAGGGTACACAAATATCAAGCGAATGAGATGGATTACGATCAAAAAGGACGAGTTGGGGCGAAATGGTTAAATCTTAAATCCGAAATAAATTTGTATAGGCTCATTTTGGGATGTAATGCAGCTAAAAAAAACAAACAGGACAAAACTAAACCAATTAAACCAAATAACCCACAAATATATATACAAAATATATGTATATACTATTAACTCGTATTTAAGATTTAACCATTTCGCCCCAACTCGTCCTTTTTGATCGTCTCCCAATGAGATAATTCCAAATTAAAATAATCAAAAAGTGTAGACTAATCAAAAGATAATGTTGTTAAGTTGATCGAATACAAAGTTAATATACATTGGTTTATCAATATAGTAGATTTTCCGAAACGATCTATAGATATGTAGAACGATCTATAGAAGGTCGATTAATTTGTATAACCGGCAAGTTCTAATCAAATAATATGGAAAATTGATCAGATATTAGAGAACTTTGAGTGGGATATGAAATTAATTTAGAATCAGCTAAATACAAAAAAAAAGTCATAGTATTACTATTAGTGTTAATAACTATAAGTTCATTCAGAAATAAATAAGCATAATTATCATTGTTATTTGAATATCAATATCACCAATAATAACTGTGCTAACTGATGTCAAGATTCTATAATAGAGGAGAGGTCATCTAAGAAACGCCATAGGCTAGATAAAGGTGAACGGTAGATAAGTATAATTACAATGGTAAATAATGATGGAAACTGAATATTACAGATCAGAATTTCATATGAAGAGAAATATGGGTAGATGACGAAATAAGCTTAAATTCCGATGAGAATAACAGAGTTAGGCCACAAGACGAAGTGATGTAGAACTATTAACTATCATTACTTAAAAACAATCAGGGGTCAGTTGGGAAGCTAGAGCAGAATCATGTATAGTTAGCCAATTGGCTTAACCCAGCAAACAGTAAGAGCAGAATAATAGCAGCATAACAGCAAATGCTAGAGCCTCAAATGTTTACATTGTGCTATTATGCTGCTATTAAATATCTATTATGCTGCTATTATGCTGCTATTAATGTGTAATAATATTATGCTGCTGTTATGCTGCTGTTATGCTGATATTATGCTGCTATTAATTTTAAATGTATATTATGCTGCTATTATAATAATAGCAGCGTAATAGCAGCGTAATAGACATTTAAAATTAATAGCAGCATAATATCAGTATAATAGCAGCATAACAGCATCATAACAGCAGCATAATATCATTACAACTTAATAGCAGCATAATAGCAGCATAATAGACATTTAATAGCAGCATAATAGCACAATGTAAACATTTGAGGCTCTAGAATTTGCTGTTAGGCTGCTATTATGCTGCTCTTACTGTTTGCTGGGAAGTCTTAGTAATAGCAGGAATAGACAAATTAGAATCAATAATTAATTGTGTAATCAAATTAACTTTATTTAGTACTGATCTAGCATTGAGGAATTGAAAAAAATACTTTTTACGATAGTGCACTGATAATCAATCAACAGTTGAATCTTTTTTATGCGATTAATAGAAAAAATCATATGATTGGGAACATTTATCAAATAATTTCTTTTTCCAGTGCGGAATTCCAACTGTAGTAAACGATCACTTACTGTGAAAGTAATATATTAGTATTCGATTATATATAATCTACAAATGGATATAAATTATATTTGCTTCATTTTGTAAATATATATATATACATAGGTGATACCTATTATAGGTGAACCTTCTTATTTTATTTTCAAAAGATGTTCCGGGTGCTCTATCACTTGTACGTTTAGGACAAACATTTCCGAGATGGACAATAATTTAAATTTATTTTTTCATATTTTATAATGTTAATGAATGTTGTAAGTAATGTATACATTGTATGTTAATGTATATAATAAGTATTGTTTGGGTTTGGGGTTGGTTGGATATTTGATTCTGTTACTGTTATTCGGTGATCTATTAATTTGTCTGATCCTATTTTAGTTAGATAACCAAAGAGTTTTTTGTTGTTTTCTCATGCTAGTATAACTATTACCCATGCAACAAAATCTAACCTAGCCCCATCTAATGTCAAATGTACCTTCAATGACTACACTAACTCCTTTGAACTTCGTCATTTGACCAACTCCAAGATAGACTGGAATAAGAACCCAATTTATATATCAAATGACACATACAGTACATGGTCTACATCATACAATGCATATAGATTAAATACCAATTCACTGAATTCATCAATCAGTAATTCTCAGTCATCACATCAATCTTCACAATGACATTCAACCACTCCTATTCCACCATTATCTCAAACCAATCACCAATCTCCACTTTCACCTCTATCTGCACAACCTATAACATCTAGTGAATCACAACTATCACCATCATACCTACTATCCTCATCACATATACCGTCATATATATCTTCATCACCAACATTATTACCCTCAACTAAACGTTTATCTTCTTCTCCATTACTAAAGGTAGCAACACTTAACGCTTGTTCCATTAGAAATAAAGTAGATATTATTTTAAATATATTTCATGATACTAAGATAGATATTTTATGTATAACAGAAACTTGGCTTTCTATCAAGGATCTACCCATAATTGCATCCCTTAATACCCCAACTACTAACTTTATTCACCTACCACGCCCCGGCCCACACTATGGTGGCGGTGTCGGTGTGCTATATTCAAATGCCTTGAAACTAATACAGTCAAGTGACCTATCACTTGATAATTCAGAAGCCTTCTCATGTACCTTTCACCCTCCTAAATCACAACCACTTACAATTATAACAATTTATAGACCTCCTAATAATTCAATTCCTTACTTCATCGATGAAATTGACAACCTATTGTCTATGATCTCCACCAACAGTATACTACTTGGTGATTTCAATATACCAATTTTACCAAACTCACATAATTCAAATAAATTTATTAATATCATAAATTGTCATAATTTCTTACAACATGTCAAGTCTTCCACACATTCATCTGGAAACATATTAGACCTAATTATATCTAACACATCTTCGAATATAATTTCTAATACTAATGTTCATAGTTTAATCACTGACCACCACCTTGTTAGCTGCTCCCTACATATCCCTAAACCAATCAGACCATTAAAGAAAGTTCACTACAGAAAATTAGATAATATAAATATTGCTAATTTTATAAATGACTTCAACATTTTGTACAACAATATAACAGATTCATCTCATATAGACAGCTTTGATAGTAACCTTAGTCTTGTCCTAGATAAACATGCCCCTATTATCACTAAAACATATACAGCTCGACATAATACGTTATGGTTCAATAATTCGTTACACACAGCAAAACGCTCACTTAGAATTAAAGAAAGGAATTGGCGAAAATCCAAAAGCGAAAATGATTTAAATATTTTTAAACATTCACTTTCTAATTATAGAAAATTAATAAAAACTGCTAAAAATAAATATTACATAGATCAAATTAAATCAGCTGGAAAAGATACTAAGAAATTATTTAGAATATCGTCAACACTACTAGGAAAACTGACAAAACGAATACTGCCTGATAACTCCCCTTCAACTAATGCGACTAACTTTGACTCTTACTTTTACATAAAAACATCATCAATTATAGATACTCTCCCTCGACCCTGCATCCCACCAATAGCAAGCCCAATATACTCATTTTCCACTTTTTCATTACCAACCATTATCAATATCAATAATCTTTTATTAACAGTTAAATCTACATGTAAACTAGACCCAATTCCATTATGTTTATTACATTCTCTTTCATCCATTCTTTCTCCATTCTACAAAAAAATTATCGATCGCTCACTAACTGCAGGTATCTTCCCATCCCACATGAAATATGCCCATGTAATTCCCATCCCTAAAAACCAATCCATTGATAGGTCAACTCTTTCTAATTATCGTCCCATATCCAACCTTTCTTTCATATCTAAGACAATTGAAAGAATAATTGCTAAACAACTTAGAACATACATCAATAATAATAACATACTGCATAAATTACAAAGTGCTTATACAACGGACAAGAGCACTGAAACTTCACTACTCCATACTTTAAACAATATACTACTATTTCCAAAAAATACTCCCACCATACTAATTCTACTTGACTTGTCGTCAGCTTTCGATACGTTAGACCATAATATTCTTATTAGAAGATTAGAGAACATTGGTATTAAAGATTCTGTCCTTAGTTGGTTTACATCCTACCTAATTAACAGATCCTTTTCTATATGTATAGATAACGCCATAACAGAACCCCGCCATACAACTCATGGTGTACCCCAAGGTTTTGTTTTAGGTCCAATTCTCTTTAATATATATATTTCCCCTTTACTTTACTTACTTGACGAATACCCCGATATACACTTTCACTCATATGCGGATGACTTACAGCTATACTGTACTTTACCTGACCCAATCAATAACATAAATACTATAAATAAATGCATTAATGACATTAGTAAATGGCTTTCAAATAACTCCCTACTATTGAATAGCCTTAAAACAAAAGCTTTATTAATAAATACATCCCCAGGACATCATTCCATACCACCTATTATTATTAATAATCATATTATAGAATACTCTAACCAAGCTAAAAACCTCGGCCTCACACTTGACCAAAAGCTGTCTTATCTACCACATATAACTAATATATCGAAGTCCATTAATTACACCTTACATACGATCCGACTTATTAGACCTTCTATAACTACTGAACTTGCCAAACTACTAGTTACTTCCTTAATACTGCCCCGACTTGACTACTGTAACTCTACTTTAAATTCACTCCCAGCACATACTATCAAAATGCTCACTAAATTACAATATAGAGCCATCAGAACCATTTTCAGGATAAAAAAATACTCAAGACAACATATCACACCTTATATGAAATCCATTCACTGGCTACCCATCCCTTACCGCATACAATATAAATTACTCCTACTGACCCACCATGCCACCCATAATAATAAACCTGACTATCTTACTGAACTACTTACGAACTACAAGTCATCCCGACCACAACGAACAATACATAAATACAAACTAAATATACCAATAACTTTATCACTAAATAAAAAACAGGAATCTTCTTTTTCTATAATATCACCTAAACTATGGAACTCCCTACCTTACTCAATTAGATCTATAGTTTCTGACCACACCTTTAAAGTCAAATTGAAAACACATCTATTTAATATAGCTTATAATAATTAATATACGATACACCGCCGAAAACTCATTACTGATGTTGATCGCAGTGTCTAAACAAATTGGTTACAAGGTTACAAGGTTATTAATTAATTACAATTAAATTATTAACATTTATTTTAATATTTATTATTATTTTAGAAAATATTTTATAAAACCATAAATACATAATTGGATCTTCACTATAATGTCTATGACTAAAATACATACAATTTAAGGTATACATACATATAATATATATAACAATATCAGGGGGGACCTGCGGACACATTCCGTGGCTACGGGCCTTAATGAATACTAATACTTATGTATTCTTATATAACTTAAAAAATATTAATTATATTATGCTATAGTATATATTATATAATATATTATGAAGTAAAATAATATATTTATTATATATCCTTAACTAAAAATACATAGAAAATTAAGTATACATGATTAAGTGTTAAATGGGATAGTATAATAACTTAATATTAATGTATACAATTTTAGTAATCATGTAAGTATATTGATCCATACGCGTATGTAATACTAATGTATATGACTAGGAATTAATCTTCAGAATTATTTCTTCTTTAATTCCCTTTTAATATTACCATTTAACCTACAATTAATTAATATAATATTTGTGGTATAATAGTTTTTAAACTTAAAAATATTATCCCTTAAAATAATTACCCAATATCATTATTCTGTAAATCCTTGTATATTATTTATCAATAATAATAAACTTTAATTTAAAATCCTATTTATAAACCTAAATTTAAATTTAATTGATAGCTTTAGGATAACTATTTAATTAAATAATAATTACTTTGGTGATGATATATTATATTCATATATTTAAAGATATTATAAATAATCTTTAATTGCTATAATAAGTAAAGTTAAAGCCGTAGATACTTTATATAATTATACTTTTATAATTAAAAGTTGTTTTGATTTGATCACCAACTTGATGTTATTAAATATAAATAATTCAAATAATTTGTAATTATTATGATAATTTTTCTTCATATTTACTAAGATTATTTATACGTTTATAATTATGGAAACTGGACATGAAAAGGTTTAATAATATTATATTTACTTGGTACGGAAACGAAATCGGCAAATTACATATTTATTTTCGACGTTATAGATTCAAAATGGCCGATATTTTAAATTGACCGCAAACTAAATATCAATATTGGCGTGCTATCAGAATGGCTTACTAATTGACACAAGTATAGCTTATAATCTTAATAATATATAATTATTATAATAATAAAATATTATAATTGAATATACTTCATTATCATAATGATTATGAAGTTCATATTACCGTAATAATTACGTATTTATTTAATAAATTATTAATTTGTAATATTGTATTATACAATATTATACAATGTATGGCCACAAAGCGGCCATTCTGAAGGTAAATAGTTTTCTGTATTATATGTATTAAATATTAAACATTATATTTAATTAATAATATAATATTATATTAAATATTATTTTATCATAATAATAATTATTATAATTATCATAATTATTATCATAATAATTAAGAATCATTATGACTATGTTACATAGTATGTAATTAAGAATCATTAAGACTATGTAATTATTATGATAATATTTACATTTAATATTTAATATTTACATTCAATTATAAGAATTTCTTATTATAATAATGTAATAATTACGTATTTAATAGTGTATTATATACATAATAAAACATACATTTAATACTTTTATTTATATTCATTTAAATATAATATTAATTCATAAATTATTTTATTAATAAAAATTTCTAATAAATATTATTATTATAATTATTATTTATTATATTCTCATTATATATATATATATATATATATATATATATATATATGTATATATAAATTAATATTATTATCATATAATTACTAATGAATGTGACATATTGTCATCCCTTTATTAAGAATAGAAACCTCAGGTGGTATATAATAGGACTATTATATAGCGAATATAATAAAATTATTTATGCATCTTTTTAATAATACAATTTTTTTCCTAGTTTGCAAGCGAAAGAGAGATAATCTCGATATCGACATAGTAAATAAAGTAGTATATCCATGTGTAATGACCAAATTAATATTTATAATATTATAAGTATAATTATAATCAAGATATATATATATCAAATTATTCTATATCATTTTTGTATTATAAAATTAATAGAATTACGATCAATATTGATAGATAGATTGAACCTCAAATATATTTGAATCATGTATGTATCTTAAGTAAATTATGATAATAAAATTATATATAATTATTTTATAAGAAAATATATATTCTCACTTTTATATCTTATTACAAATTTATTAGAAACTTATGTTTTATTGCTGAAGTATTCTATCGTATTTCATCATAATAGCCATGATTTTGCGAAGAAAAGATACAACACTCCCTATATATGTAACGTAATTTATAAATACTACCTGCCGCTGCTAGCAGTAGTATCGAATAACTGAAATAGAGTTAGGTTCGGGGCGGTGTTTATAGAACATGTTTTCATTGCTCTATTCAATTACATGCCATATAAATTAGCTTTTACTCGCCAAATAGATATGTATAGCATTTAAAACCTATATATCATATAAATAATAATTTAAATATTATTTAACATTTTAAAAGTGTATAGTTTGATACGAATTTACATTATAAACAACACACAGTTCCTAAAATTAACCGGATATAGGTGGCACTGTAGGTGTTTTGTATACAAAATCGAATTACACGATTTCGCGTGAGTGTTATATCTTAAAATCTTTGGTAATATTCTGTGAGTGCAATTTTAATTTACAAATTTATGAATATAAATGAAATTTTTGTAATAAATCTAATAATGTAATTACATTTTTCTTAAAGAATCAAATTCAAATACAAATACAAATATTTATTAAATTTGTATACAAAATACAAATCATTGACATTTGTATATTTAGAAGTTTATATAATTATAATTATTTTGATTAATTATATTTCGTAACTCTATTATTACCGGCATTTATAGATTATTTTTTTTAATAATAAGTATAACTCATTAAGTAATATATTTATCGTATATGATGTAATTTACAAAATATCATCAAATCAACTTTATTTTTAATACGAATTGCAAACTATTTATTTCAAAATAATAATAACATTTAAGTTAATATTTTGGCTACATTTTATAAAATTGCAATTACATAAGTAGTGTATTAGTACTATATTAGTACAATCTTAATCGTAGAGAATCATCATCCGTTACACTATTGCTTATGATATGTTAATGGATCATGAGTTGTAATGCAACATTATTATAATAATGTTCACGATTAAAACTTGACGTTAACTTATTTTAGTTTATTTGTATGGCATTTAATATTGAATTATAAAAGATTACCTATTATATATATATATATATATATATATATATGAATGAATGAATGAAATCAGTTTATAGACAAAGTCTAAGGAGGTCATCGAAAGCGATAAGCTTTATTAATTCTCGATACCCCCTAGAAATATGCGCCGCGCCATATATCACGTATTATACATATTATTCGTTACGTAACATCACTCACCATCCATCACTCGATACGATTAACAAAGATAATGGCCGAGATAGAGATATTCAAGCTGAGTCTGCTGGACATAACATACACTCTGGTCAAGGGGGGAAGTAATAAAGGCAATGTTAGTCGTGCTCCACCAGCCTCGTGTGTTAATATGTAGTGTTTTTATTGTATATTTTTACTGTATATATTTATTGACATTTTATCCACCTCACCGATCATATAGTTTACTGTATATTACTACATACTACCTTTGTAATCTATTGTGAGAAATTATACATTAATGTAATAGAATATATATATATATATATTTATTTAAAATGCGTGCCTGACTTAGTTTATTAAGGCTTCAGATACACAAGCAATAGGACGTGGGTTCGAGCCTCGTCCGGACCATTAAAATAGGTTTTAAAATAATATCTAGAAGTGATCTTATATAATTGTGAATATATAAATGATCAGCTCTCGTTATCACCATGAATACCTTAACACGAGAGAGACTATGCAATGACATTGGTTATGAGTGAAAGCTTCATGAATCTAAGTTCATGGATAGAATTAAAAGACTCTACTAAAACAAAATAACAACCACAAATAAAAAAACAATATATATATGCGGCGTATATATATATATATAAAATATCATACAGGATCTATTATAGCATATATTAGGCATACAATATGCCTAATATATGCTAGATCCTGTAAGATATTTTACATATTTCTAGTATTCTATATCGTTATTATTTCACAGTCGGTGATTATGTAATTAACCGGCACCGCCAGTTTAAATGAAAACCCTTCCCCTTATCACTATCATAACATACTCGTCGACCTTGCCATCCTCAAGGACGTACTGATAGACAGCGGAGGGTTCCGCTACACGCGCAAGAAGGACCGCCGTACCAGCAGCATCAACTGGCGTTGCACTAAGGCCCAGAAACCGACGAGTTGCCGCGCTATGGTCAGAGATCTCGGCGGTAGCGGCTACAAGAGAATGCCCATGCGTGACCCCAAACCCCATCTCTGTCAGCCCGAGGAGCGTTAGTGCCTACTACTACTACTACTACTACCTGACTACTACTACTACTACTACTACTACTACTACTACTACTACTACTACTACTACTACTGCTACTACTACTACTACTACTACTACATCTACTGCTACTGCTACTACTACTACTACTACTACTACTACTACTACTACTACTACTGCTACTACTACTACTACTACTACTACTACTACTACTACTACTACTACTACTGCTACTACTACTACTACTACTACTACTACTACTACTACTACTACTACTACTACTACTACTACTACTACTACTGCTACTACTACTACTACTACTACTACTACTACTACTACTACTACTACTACTACTACTACTACTACTACTACTGCTACTACTACTACTACTACTACTACTACTACTACTACTACTACTACTACTACTACTACTACTACTACTACTATTACTACTACTACTACTACTACTACTACTACTACTACTACTACTACTACTACTACTACTACTACTACTACTACTACTACTACTACTACTACTACTACTACTACTACTACTACTACCCCAACTACTGCTACTACTACTACTACTACTACTACTACTACTACTAATACTACTACTACTACTACTACTACTACTACTACTACTACTACTACTACTACTACTACTATCAATCAATCAATCAATACGATTTATTTATACACTCAAAGTTAGCATGAAAATGCTCTGGCAAGTGTTAAACGAGAGAAACGAAAAAATATAAACATTATAAACAAAAACAATTTAAATTAATCAGCGCATGGCTAGAATATATTTTTTAACATTACGTTTAAAAGCATCATGATTAGAAATCATACGGATACTTAGAGGAAGTTGATTCCAGTTTAACGGAGCAGAATAAACAAAAGCTCCATTTAGAGTACGCGATAGTCGACATCTGTCAGAGGATAGCAAATATCTATCGTCGGTAGAACGGAGGGTTCGAGTCGATAATTTAGGTTTTAACATCTCATTGATGTATTGTGGTTTAGCGGTTAGTAACGACTTATGTACTATACAAAGTTGTCGGTATAATGTTCTTTGTTTCATAGATAGCATTTTGATGGACTTCATCTTCAACGTTATGCTAGAGTGATCGGTACGTGGTTGTTTAAAAATCAAACGTACAGATGATCGAATGATTCGTGTGAGAGGACGAATTCGGCACTCGGGTAAACCTTGAAGGATAGAGCAGCAGTAGTCAATGGGTGACATTGCTAATGAATTAACAAGTATTCGGCAGAGGTCATTGTTGATATATTTACGAATATTACGTATCATATGTAGCTGGTAATTCGAACGTTGACATATGTTGTTGATTTGCTTCTTAAAGGTTAAGTCATCATCTATTGTAAAACCAAGATATCGTATAGAACTACTTGGTTCTACTATAATACCATTCACAGATATCACCGGGAAATCGTAGTATGTTTCCGGAATGTTGATTAGCTCAGATTTAGAAGCGTTAAGCAGCAGCATATTATTCAATAGCCATGCACGTATTTCGGTAGCACATAGTGAGAGATCATTTCTGTTGGAAGTAGAATGACGAGACAGAGATGTGTATAAAAGTATATCATCGGCGTAAAGATGATAATGAATTGATGGGTAGGATTTAATTATATTAGTGAGAGGCGCAATATAAATTAAGAATAGAAGTGGGCCTAGAACTGAGCCTTGGGGAACACCCGTAGTTATAAGTTTAGTTATAGAGATGGAAGAGCCGGTTTTCACAGCAAAGGTACGATATTTAAAGAATGATATTAGCCAAGAAAGTGCTATTCCATCAACACCTATGTCACGTAATCTATTAGTTAGAATGTCATGGTCAAGGGTATCAAACGCTGCTGATAGATCTAATAACAAAAGTTGAATAGGAGATTCAGTGTCAAGTGAGTTAAGTATATTGCTGATGACATGATTTAAACACTTTTCAGTGTTATGGTTAGGTCTATAGGCACTTTGAAAAGGGTCAATGATATTATTAATTTCAAGATAGTATATTAATTGCTTAAAAACTACCTTTTCTAGAATTTTAGATATAGTAGAGAGTTGAGAAATTGGACGGTAGTTACATAGAGAGTTTTTATCAAGATTATTTTTCTTGAGAATAGGTGATATTAGTGCATGTTTAAAGTCAATTGGGACAGTGCCATAACTTAAAGAATTTTTAAATATAGTAATAAGATATATAGAAAGTGCGGGTGCAATTTTTTTCATAAGAGATAGTGGAATGGAGTCAAGGGGAGAGGAAGATTTAGATGATAGAATGAGTAATTCAATATAGTCAGTAGATGGTGGAGTAAAGGAAGATAATAAAAAGGAAATAGATGGTGGTGTATAAGGTAAAGTGGGTAGTGCAATACAAATAAGATTGTAAATAGTCTGTCTGATTATTTCAATCTTATTTGTGAAAAAAGAAGAAAATTGATTGCATAGATCAGAAGAAATAATATCAGGAAGAATTTTCTCTTTAGTTTTTCCCATAATGCTGTCGCTCACATTATACAGTAACTTAGCTATATTTCCACAGTTTACTATTTTATTGTGGTAATATGATATTTTGGCCATTTTAATAGATTCTTTGAAGGTAGTTGAGGCTTCAATTAGTGCAATTTTATTGTTTTCCGTTTGGTTTTTGGAAAAACATCTCTCGGCTTTACGCAAGTGTTTTTTGGCTCTTATGTTTTCGGAATTAAACCAATGGTTATTATTAGGGTCAATAATATGTTTAGTTTTTTGTGGCGAATGTGTACTTAACAGGTGGGAGAGGCAGTTATTTAGATTTAGCATAGTGATGTCATTTCGATCATTGAGAATAAGTACATGAAGGTCACTAAGAAAGTTAGTAATCGAGATGTTAGATATATTACGATAATAAATTGTTTTCTTAATGGGTTTAGTAGGCATTGGGTAGTTTACTGTAAAATACACCACATACATGATCAGATAATAGATGTTTAGTATCTAAAATAGAAATTATTAATGACGAGTTAATACAAGAGAAAACGAGATCAAGTGTATTTCCTGAAATATGCGTGAAAGAATTTACATGTTGTTGAAGTGAATGAGATTGCATAAGTGATATAAAGTCTATAGAGAGTTTATTTTGTTTGTTTATAGGGATGTTAAAATCACCAAGAAATATTGTATTAGTTAAGGAAGGGAGTGATGAGATAAACTCATTAAGATTATCTAGAAATGTCTGATAGGTAGATGATGGTGGTCGATAAACAAGAAATAATTTAATAGTTAAGCCTCCAGAAATAAGTAATGAGACTAGTATTGTATCACAGTCAATAATATGTACAGGGTTGGAAGATATAAGTTTAATCGTATTTTTAAATAAAATCCCGACACCGCCTCCTATACGATTAATACGAGGTGTATGAATAAGTTGATAGTTTTTTGGTATAATAGAAAGTGTAGGGGTGTCAACTGTTAACCAAGTTTCAGTTAGAGCTATAATATCAGTATCAAGGTCAGAAATATTATCAGAAAGAATGAGATTGTTAGCATTTAGAGATCTAATGTTGATAAGTGACATAGTAAGATTGGAACTTAGTCATTTAGTTTGGGTAATTAGATATATTAGTAGTTTTACTAGTAGATGCATTAATATTGTTTACATATGATTTAAAACTGGACGACCAGCTTTCAAAATCTGAAGTAGAGATTTTTAACGAATCACCTTTCCAGTTAACACTGTTAGAGTTTGGTAATAATTGGCGTAATTCATAATCAGAACTTTTATGATTAAAAACCGATTTGCAATTACTAATCAAATTAGCCTTTGTGGCATGGTACAAAATTTTTCCACGTCTAACTGTCTCTAAATTAACGTAGTTTCGAATAAAAATAGAATTATAACAAGAGTCTTTTATCATAGTCTTATTTGACAAAAAAAGAGATTTAGCAAATTTATTTGAAAAAAATATAGTAGCTCTATTATAATTAAAAATAACTTTTGAGATTGATTGGCTATCACATTCAAGAAAAGTACAGAGAGTGTTTATAAAGTTAGTGTTGCATTCTGATGATGATAGCTGTTCAATTACTACTGCTAGTGATTTTGAGTCAGTAAATGATTGTAAATTATTGAGTTTTTTGTTAATGGAAGTATTGGATGTAATTATTTTGTCAGTAGATATTTTAAGTTTGTCAGCGTATGATGTGAAGGAATTTTTAGATAACATATTTTTGATCTCATCTATGCCATCAGCAATATATTTAAGAGACGTAGGTAGAGTGCTAGGTATTGAGGGAGATGTTACGGTAGGTGTAGATACAGGTGGTGATGGAGATGGGGTGTCATTAGAACTAGAATTAGAATTGCATGTGGTGATACATGATGTACATGTGAATGAGAAATTTGGACAATTTAATAGTTGTAGAACAGCTTTAGAAGGAGTATTATTATTGGTATTATTATTGTGCCATTTTTCAGGTATACATGATGCAACATATAGACACTTATGGTGTATAGAAAGTGAGCATATTACACAGGTGAGTACATTGTCATCATTAGATACGCTACATTGATAGCATGAAGGCATTGTAATATATTGTACTAAACTTCCCAAATGGGTGGTAGGTTGTAAGTCTACCAAAGCGAGAAAACCAGAGGGAGATCCTCCAGTCAGGTGATCCAGATCATGGTGCACCTTATATCTTGTTATATTCAGACGTATATGTAGGCGTATACGATCAGATTTACATGTAGTGCATAGGCATGACTACTACTACTACTACTACTACTACTACTACTACTACTACTACTACTACTACTACTACTACTACTACTACTACTACTACTACTACTACTACTACTACTACTACTACTACTACTACTACTACTACTACTACTACTACTACTACTACTACTACTACTACTACTACTACTACTACTACTACTACTACTACCTGACTACTACTACTACTACTACTACTACTACTACTACTACTACTACTATTACTAACACCTGAATACTACTACTACCACCTGACTACTACTACTACTACTACTACTACTACTACTACTACTACTACTACTACTACTACTACTACTACTACTACTACTACTACTACTACTACCTGACTACTACTACTACTACTACTACTACTACTACTACTACTACTACTACTACTACTACTACTACTACTACTACTACTACTACTACTACTACTACTACTACTACTACTACTACTACTACTACTACTACTACTACTACTACTACTACTACTACTACTACTACTACTACTACTACTACTACTACTACTACTACTACTACTACTACTACTACTACTACTACTGACTACTACTACTACTACTACTACTACTACTACTACTACTACTACTACTACTACTACTACTACTACTACTACTACTACTACTACTACTACTACTACTACCTGACTACTACTACTACTACTACTACTACTACTACTACTACTACTAATACTACTACTACTACTACTACTACTACTACTACTACTACTACTACTACTACTACTACTACTACTACTACTACTACTACTACTACTACTACTACTACTACTACTACTACTACCTGACTACTACTACTACTACTACTACCTGACTACTACTACTACTACTACTACTACTACTACTACTACTACTACTACTACTACTACTACTACTACTACTACTACTACTACTACTACTACTACTACTACTACTACTACTACTACTACTACTACTACTACTACTACTACTACTACTACTACTACTACTACTACTACTACTACTACTACTACTACTACTACTACTACTACTACTACTACCTGACTACTACTACTACTACTACTACTACTACTACTACTACTACTACTACTAATACTACTACTACTACTACTACTACTACTACTACTACTACTACTACTACTACTACTGACTACTATTACTACTACTACTACTACTACTACTACTACTACTACTACTACTACTACTACTACTACTACTACTACTACTACTACTACTACTACTACTACTACTACTACTACTACTACTACTACTACTACTACTACTACTACTACTACTACTACTACTACTACTACTACTACTACCTGACTACTACTACTACTACTACTACTACTACTACTACTACTACTACTACTACTACTACTACTACTACCACTATGCCTTTCATTACCATGAACCAGTAATACATTCTAATCATATAATGTCATTTCGTACCAAAACATATTAATTAACTACTTTTTGGTACTAAATGACTTGTACCCGTGTTATCACTACGTAGGTTATAGG
Source organism: Osedax fenrisi (assembly GCA_964019155.1). Taxonomy (NCBI): domain Eukaryota; kingdom Metazoa; phylum Annelida; class Polychaeta; order Sabellida; family Siboglinidae; genus Osedax; species Osedax fenrisi. The sequence continues at coordinate 76,410,510 of OZ025243.1, forward strand.
ATGCCTTACTTCTGTACACATGTATGGATATATAATATACACAGTGTGTATGTTCAACAGTGCAATGTGCACTAGTATATAGCATTACGCCCACTTCCTATGTAGTATATTCTAACATACGCTTATAGGCTCATAGGCTGATAGGTAGATATCTCGTTAAGTTCAGTGAACTTCTATATCTATCTGTTTTAACTCTCGTTTATTTCGATGAACCAATCTGATTATATTTTTAGTACATAGGCTATTGGATAACTTATCAGTAGTTTAATATTACAATAACATTGATATAAGATTATTATTTTGTTCACGTTTATTAATCTAAAAATCCTATTTTGTTTTACTTATATATTATTTTATCGTTTATTTATTTGTGTATTATTATTTTGCTAAAACACAAATGAGAACTATCTTTGTTATATTTGTGTATAAATAAAGCATCTATCTATCTCCCTATAGCATGTCCCAAGTTAGTAATATTCAACTGATTATTATTATATGTATTACGGGGTTTACAACTGTGGCATCTTCGTTACGAAATCATCGAGAAGGATAGCTTAAGTTCTTATATTTCTTAACGCTCGACTGAAATACTAGATGAATTTTGTGTAGAAGTCAAAATAGTATATATTTTATTTTTTTTTAAATATTTATTCTTGATAATTTTGTAACAATATAATTGTATAAACTATTGAAATTATGTATATCAACGAACAACCTCTATTTTTATTACTTTGATCGTGTAACAGTTAAGATCTTATCTCGTATTTCCAGTAGTTCATATTTATAATGATAATTATATTGTAATTAAAACAACTTGCAACTATTTTCTAGAATTTTATCCGAAATTTACATTTTTTCTAAACATCGATTAGAGTTGAACAAGTTATACCCGTCTACCTATTTACAATGCTACATTTGTACCAGTGTATCTATACACGTTTCTATTCGAATACAATGTTCGCATTCGATGATCGTATTCAGATTGTTGGTTTATCTTCCCAAATATATCTTTTATTATTTGATTTACATTCGATGTGTGAAAATCACAATATATATATACATATATATATATATATATATATATATATATATATATATATGTATTTATATGTATTATTTATATATATATATATATGTATTTATATGTATTATTTATATTGTTCTGTCATTATTATTTATTATTACGGATAGTTTCGACTCTAATACATAAACTCTACGCTAGCTATCTATCTACGAGTATTGACGCCGGCTATTATTCGCAGATCTGCTCGAGATCCAGGAGTTCAAGCAGAAGGTGAGGGACGCCGCTAAGCTGAACACGACGGGCACCGCGAGAGATGTCCTCAACGACGTAAGTAGTGTGTACTGTACGGGCACGTGTGTGAGCGTTACTGCTGCTGCGTATGGGCGCGCGTGTAGTAAAATAACGGTTAAGTTTATTTATTTATTACTTTTTCTATTTCGGAGATATTTCATTCATTTTGTTTATACTAAATAATTTCATTTTGTCACAACTATTGCGTATTCTTTAATATGTTCGTGTTCAATAATGTTTTTTATAGCTAACAAACAAAATAAAATACTAATCAAACAATTAATATTACATAATATCTCCATATAATATATATAATGTATGTTTTGAACCTATTTTAATAAATTCTAATTATTTTATTCTAAAAATTTGATTACATTTTTGACAATTTTATCATATTTATAATATAATTGTTCAATTGTTCATTATCGATATGTATATTTTCATAAACATACAAATTTGATTACATTTTTGACAATGTTATCATTTATAATATAATTGTTCAATTGTTCATTATCGATATGTATATTTTCATAAACATACAAATTTGATTACATTTTTGACAATGTTATCATTTATAATATAATTGTTCATTATCGAATTGTATATATTCATAACCATAAAAATTTGATTACATTTTTGACAATTTTATCATTTATAATATAATTGTTCAATTGTTAATTATCGATTTGTATATATTCATAACCAAACGGTTACTAAACACCCAACTGCAACACACTTTATAAGGGACTATCTCCATCCCTAGGGATTGTATCCATCCCATAAGGGGCCTGATCAACATCCCCGAGACTTCCGCTCTAGTTTTTGTTTCACGCATTCAGTTTGTCGTATTTAACGCTTTCACTATATTCGTATTCACTTCGGGATATGTTTAGTACGCGGCCCCCGTTTAAATCGATATTTTGTTACAAATTCTATAATATATTTATTATTATTTCTCGTTTCACGTCGGTTCGTTTCGCTTCATTTTAAACTCGCCACTATCATTATAATTGTATTCGCGTTGCTAAACAATAAACTATCTACCTATCTACCCATACTACGTGAAACCCTAAACGGATGCCCCAGGTTCTAGCCAACGCCGAGTGCCGAGACGACTTTCTCCCCAGCACCGACAAGATTCTGAACTTCATCACGCAGATCCGCAGCCACAATACGGAGATCTCCATATCAATGGTAGTGTTAGCTCCTAAGCTCGTCTCAAGTGTGTAGGATATATGATACTATAATATATATATATATACCTTACCTTACCAGGACGAGCTTGATCGGCATTAAAGTTAAAATAGTTAATGCTAAATTTAATTTATTCTCAAATTAAATTACATAATATATATATATATATATTATATATATACATATACCAGAATGGCCCACCGTTGCCATGAAATAATTATATATATATTTATCTATA
>OZ025243.1:76418256-76465756 GCA_964019155.1 Osedax fenrisi
TCATTAGAATTTTAAATTATAAATACGCAAGGACAAGTTTGATGTTGTAGAATATAAGTGCTGCTATTACCATACATTTATTATCACATACACACACGCATATACCCCCACACACACACACATACATAAACACACTCACACATCATCACACACACACACACACACACACACACATACACTATTACACATATATACACTATTAAACATGTATTCAGACAGGTAGCATGTCCACTGACTCTGACGATAGCTCTCCTGATGTAGACATTCCTGATGTAGACATTACTGTAGACGGTGTTCCGGTTTGTATCAACCTCCTTAGCTCGTGTTATTATATGTGATATTTAAGTATTATTACCAAAGCCCAATATACACGGTTTCCTATTAAGCCTATGTACATTGTAATATGTCACTTCACCTAATGAATAGGAAACATGGGTATTTAATTATATCATAGATATTAATAATATGTTATATATTTTGTAAATAGAAATCTGAAAAAATTAATTTTAAAATTATATTATTATTGTATGTATTTCCAATCAAATGTAGCATGTAATTATTAATAATAATTTTATTTAGAAATTGGTGCATTATTAGTTTAGTAAACATTAACATTTTAACGAGCATATTTCTTGTTATAGTAAATTCTATTTTTCATAAAAATTATTATTCGTAACAAAATAAATTTAAACAATAAAATTGTTACCACATTATTGATCTTACCTTTGGTTTAATACAAATTAAAAAAAACTACAACGTGACCTATATTAAAGAATTTATTAAGGGGACGAGCGCCGCTCATTCTATAAATAGATTTTAACATGTAGGAGATAGGGAATTGGTACGTGTTTTAAAAATCCGAAGGCTTTTTATACAATATAGTATACATTTAATTTGTTTTTATTGTTTAGGGTTTATTCTATTCTATATGAAAATGGTAGCACTTTTTTTATTTCTATTACCAATTATAATATATTTTATGTTTTATAAAACTTATTAATTTTTAACTTTTTACGTTTTAATTATTTGTATTACGTATTTTCATTAAGAAATAACACCACTGTTTATAAAAACAATTAAATATCTTTATAAATGTGAAGATTTGAATAACATTCAATAAAGGGATAAAAAGCCTTGGAGTTTTTAATGTCGGTATAAATGAGAAATTAAGTAATGAGAAAATCGAGTTCAAAGCAAGTAGTTATTTTTATGATAAATTTATGGTGATTTTCATTTATATTGTTGGATTTAATAACTGAGAATAAACCAATAAAAACACATGTGTATATATATATATATATATATATATATATATATATATATGAGTACATATTTATTCTCATTATAAATGTGTATACACTAATTATATATAGAAATATAGAAATATGTAAATAAAAAGTCACTGTAATAATAATAATAGTGAACTGAATGACACTGTAAGAAAATACAGGTATAAAAGCTTGAATATTCATTGGCTAATGCATGACATGTAGTGTCACCTATGTATACATATAATCATAAATTCAAATCATAAATAAACAACATAATATGACAATTTCTAATTGTTTTCAAATTGTTTCAATCGATTGAGATTTCACAATTTTATCATATAATATATATTCTTATAATATTAACTATTTTGAATAATATTGTGAAAAATAGGGTCTATAAAACCTCTTTTTTTAGATAATTATATGATGATTTATATCACACTTTTTAGATGTATAGACGTAAAAGCAATATTTTCTCATAAAAAAATAGAATAACATTTTTTTTAATGATAAAACGAGCGGCGCCCTTCCCCTTAAGCTCTAGTGATACTAATTTTATTACAATAGCATCAATATACAAAATATCATTCTCGTAGCTATTAGTTGATCATAATGAAAAATGTTGCGATCTAATATTTCACAAATTATATACTCTATTTATACTTTTACACATAATTATAAATATATATATATTAGATATATATATATATATATATATATATATATATATATAAATATTCAAATATACATACAATTTAAATAAATTATATTGTATTCGATGTTTAATTTGAAAATAATTGTAATCAATATTAAAATATTTATAATATAATACATTATTTTAAGTATTTAACATTATACGAATCTAAAAGTAATTATTCTATCTAATAATTATAATAAATAGTAATATTAAATATACTAAATTAGTCTCTAAGTTAACTAATTATATATATATATATAATAGTATATTATACGAGTAATTTAAATTAATTGTATATAAATAACAACGACAATATGACCACACAAAAGTGGGCGTATTTTAATACATCATACCATGCATACAATGTTTGACAATTATTGCCTAATCGTGTATCCTGGGCTTTATTATAACTATATATATATATATATATATATATATATATCGGGCGACAGCATAGAAAATATATTGATCTTAATCTGATGCCCTTTAGAGGAAATAATAATTTAAATAATTATATACTTCATACGAAAAAAAATGTACAATTTAAAACTTCTAATAAATATTTATTATTAGTATTATATATATATACAAATTGTATAATACAATACAAATGGCGATATATATATACTTGTTCATTATTTTGTTACTTGTTTATATTATTCGGCACTGCATAAACCAAGGCGTTTTGTTATTAAATGTAAACCAAATGTTCATTTTTGTACCATGTCGATTTGGGTATCAAAACATATCTATTTTTTCTTCCATATTTTTATTTATTTATTTTTTTGTTTACTTAATAAACTATATATTATATTATATTATATACAATAATTCATGTAAATTCATATACTCGTGTGATTATTTTATATATGATGTTTATAATATATATATATATATGCTATAAGAGCGGATATAAGTTAACAAAATGATTGACGTACACTTTTGCTAACACTTTACCACTATCACTTATATCAGAATGAAACCAACGAATCCATGAGTTTTCATCTAGGTGATAAAGATAAAGATAATAAAGATGACCTACCTAAAGAAGAATCACCTATGTTGAATCACGATGAATCAAATGTTTGTATTAGTCATCACAGTTATAATTTGTTTTCAAATTCTGAAATAAATGCACTATAATTATATCTTCAAATATAGGTTATATAACTTTATTTCTAATATCAAGTTTTATTTAAAACTTTATCATTAATATAACAATTTTAATATCTAGTTATATTCTAATACTAAGGACAGTATGTTCTCTCGCTATCTCTGCAATGGTTATTTTTTATACTCCTAATTAGATACTTTTCAGTGATGTGATATTTAATTATAGTTAAATGATTTAAATCTTTGAATCAAAGATATCAGAAATATTGATTTATTTGTAAAATAAAATGCATTCATATTTTTAATTTAGTATTTCTATTTAAATATTTTATTAAAAATACGAATTTATAAATTTGATTTGAATTGAACGATATTTTTTTAAATTATATTATGAATTTAATTTAATAACATTGAAATCATTTATTTAAAAACCAGTTTTTCGTTGATTTTTAAATCAAATTCAAATGTGTACTACTGGACCATGATGCAATACGATTAAATCACTCGAACGTAAAATAACAATTTCACAAAAAATATGCAATAGCAGCTATCATGCCTGTCCTTGCTATTACTTACACTAATCCTCTATTGATAAATAAACTTGTATTACATTTTTCCTTGTAGTATTCTTGTATAAATATTAATTGATAAATACGTATAGATTTTAAAATAGATTAAAATTTTTCAAGATTTAATTAAATACTTTCATTAAATCTAATAATATCCGTTGAGATGCATGTACGTTTATAACGAATATTCATGATAATATGCTTAATAGTTAATAATTATCAGCACGTGAACAAAGATGATGACGATGCTGATATCTGCGACTCCATTGATTCCTCTTTATCATACGACGATGATGATAAACATTCGGTTTGTGCCTAGTTACTATGCAAGTAATAAGTATTACTAATTTGTGTATATATTTGTGTATATAAACTGCCTGCGTGGCTGAGTTGGCTAAGGCGTCCAAAGATTTTCTGAAGGAAAGATGGTTCACTCGACCGACTTATTGAAATAAAAACGACACTAGCGCAAATGCGACTGGTGAAAGAACTAAAATCTATTTTTGGATTCGTATCTGTTTACATATAAATTCAAAAATAATACCCTAATATAATCTTAAATTAAGATATGTATAAAAATTCGATATATATTGAAAAGTAAATGTTCCGCAAAAATATTATTTGTAGATATCAAAAATATAATCATTACAATTTTACAGAATTTGTATAGGTCAAAAGTAGATAGATTTAGTCATTGTTATTTACATGTAAATGTACCGTGAAAATGTCGTAATTTTAAAATATATTTTTTAAAATATAATTCACATATATATTATAATATTAAAAATATATTAGTCTGATAATTAGCTTAATTACCTTATGAATTAATAATATTAAATTTAACTTAAAATAATACATGTGTATCCATCTAGTGGTTGGTGTAAGAACTATATTAAAATAATTACATAGCTTAGATAGGGAGTGAACCATCTTTGCTTCGCAAAATCTGTGAGGCGCCAGACACACAAGCAGTAGGTCGAGAGTTCAAGCCCCGCAAGGACTATTAAAATAGGTCTTAAAATAATATTTAGAAGTGATCTTATATAATTATGTATAAATAAATGATCGCTCTCGTTAAAACCACGGATGCCTTAACATGAGAGCAATATAAACTGTATAAACATTCATTACAATTTATAAAAAGCTTAGTATCATTGATATGTATACTTGTTACTTTATTAGCCTCTGAACATATCTATACTTATAGTTTTAAATAAAACAATAAAATAATGTGTAAATTCGTTTATTCGTTATAAATAAAAAGAAAAACTGATCAAATTCTAATACATATCATTTGTATGATGTCGGGTGTTAAAGGGTGTTTGCTGAATATTACACAACATGATAACCTAATATAGATACACAAACAGAATATAATTTATTGTTCATCATATAAGATAATACAACCTAGTATTGTTCAGAGTTAACCTGCTAATTAATCATTATTGTTCAGCGTCATTAAATTATATTTTTTCTAGGAATATATTATTTACTTATTTATTTTGCTTGGATAATTCTTATTATTCAATATTACTATCAATGATATTTTAAAGTTTGTCACATACAATATGCACACTCACACAAACACACACACACTCACACACATTAATCACTTACTTACACTTTCAGAGTGATGTCAACGAATCAACGGATTCTGCTGTTACCGAGTCTCCTCCCTCTATCAAGCCACCTCCCTATGTACGTTTGTTACTTATCGTGTTATATCATGCCTGATAGGGTTAACATAGTTACCCCACCCTGTATTTAACCACCTCCCTATGTACGTTTGTTACTTATCGTGTTATATCATACCTGATAGGGTTAACTTAGTTACCCCACCCTGTATTTAGACACCTCCCTATGTATGGATGTTATCTTATCGTGTTATATCATACCTGATAGGGTTAACTTAGTTACCCCACCCTGTATTTAGCCACCTCCCTATGTACGTTTGTTACTTATCGTGTTACATCATACCTGATGGGGTTAACTTAGTTACCCCACCCTGTATTTAGCCACCTCCCTATGTACGTTTGTTACTTATCGTGTTATATCATACCTGATAGGGTTAACATAGTTACCCCACCCCGTATTTAACCACCTCCCTATATTCGTATCTCATTATAGTGTATCGAATCACGCATGATAGGGTTATCATAGTCATCCCACCCTGTATAGATGTAGCTAAAGGCTAGCTTTAAAGCTATACGATGCAATGTTTTCAAAGTATATCACCCACCAGAACTTCCATAACATTAACATCCTGTGCTTATATCGTCAAGCAATGGCAACAGTAAATGTAAAACGTGTTAATTTCATTGATTTTTTGAATTTCGTATTAATCTTCGTTTATTTCTATAACATATGTTATCGCAAATACTTTATACTTTCGATTACATTTTTCGACTACGTCTATTTGCTTACATAATCATCAACCAACATTAACGAGTATATGTTGATACGCCGTAGTAATGTATAACAACGTATCATACGACATCACTGCGATACCCCCTCGCCCCCTAAGTACCCCCTCGCCCTAAGTACCCTCTCGCCCTAAGTACCTCTTGCCCAACCACTCATAGGTTGACGTCAAGCAGACTACGCCCTCACTACCGCTAGCGGAAGTGATCGCAGCTCATCGTGATGTACTGCTGCCCGTTGAACCCGTTTGTATAGCATCAGTGTAGTACTGACGAGTATAGCGGTGTATTGTATTAGCGGTATAGCATTAGGAATATAGAAATAGAAGTACAGTCAATTCCCGATAAGTCGGACTCGCAAGGTACAGGGAAAAGTGTCCGACTTAGCGAGATGTCCGACTTATCCGAGATTCAGAATATCATGCAAATAAGACATGAGATGCGCAGCACGAGTTTAAGGGTTACCGAAATGTGGAATTATGCAACAATCGATAACATAAAATGTTGTATTCAATAATATATTTACTAAAATTATAATATACATTATTTAAAATAAATATTTCGGACAATTTATAAAAATTCCGACTTATCCAGTATAAAAATCATAAAAATTATAATAATATGTATCCGACTTATAGAGAAGTCCGACTTATCCAATAAAACTTATCCTATAAATTTAACATGGAACTAGATACAAATCCAACCAAACCAACTATATGTGTCCGACTTATCGAGAAGTCCGACTTATCCGTAGTCAGACTTACAGAGAGTAGATATCAATAATAGTATTAGCAGTATAGCACACACATATATATATATATATACTGTACTGCACTAGTAGTATAGAATAATCAGTATTCAGATACACCACTACCAGTAGGCTACTGGCAGTACAACACTACCAGTACTGCAATACGGGTGCGATACTAGTGTTTATGCTATGTGTGACAGCTTATTATGTAAACTTGTATGTGTTCTAGTGTATACATGTATGCATATGTGTTCGTAGAAGTAGAAAAAAGGGAAGTCACTAAGCTACATAATGATCTATTGTATTCAGGCCTCCTATAGCCTTACTAAGTTACATAATTATCTATTGTATTCAGACCTCCTAACATTGAGGTCATAGGAAGGACTGCCATGAATCTTAATTCGTCATGCATTAGATACTATTATGTAGTTATAGTATAAAGTCACATGGATACACTTATGTGTGTGTGTGTGTATGTGTTTGTGTGTGTATGTGTGTGTGTGTGAGAGTGTGTGTGAGAGTGTGTGTGTGTGTGTGAAATACACGTGATGCTAGGCTGCTTTAGTTATCTCGCGTTCGTAAAACATCTTCGAACAATTCGAAGTCAAGTATTAACTTAACCTTCGCTTAGCCTTACCTTACACCACGAAAATAGTGAATATTTAGTAGATTATATCTAATACCTATCTTCATAAGATGATCATACGAGGAGTAGTAAGAAGTAGAACCCCCAATAACCCTCACCCGCTCCCCCCATCACCCTCACCCGTCCCTCTCGCCCTCACCCACACACCCCCCGCCTTCAACCACCCCATCACCCCACCCTTCACCCTCACCCACCCCCCCGCCCACAGATGGAGAGCCTACAAACCTACGGGGAACAGGAGACGTGCAGTGGTGCTGGGGGCCGAGAGATCATCCTTTACTCGCAGGAGTTCGTCGACAAGCTGATGATGCTGGTGCGCTGCGCTCGCTGCCGACAAGGCGCGGTATTCGTACACAAGAGCATCTCGTACACGCCCGCCGACTTCTTCTCGCTTCACTGCACGCGTTGCGGAACTATCTACGCGGACGGCACGTTTAAACACGTCTCGCCCGGCGCTTTCCGTTGAGGCGGGCGCTCGAAACCACACGATTCGCGAGTACCTAATATATTTGATCTATAAACGATGGCAAATTCGCGAGTGTGGCCTAAACTTTATATATATATTTTATATTTGAGTTATATTCTCGTCGACTTATATTTATTATAGATGCTATACTATAGCGCAAAGAGAATACATATTATAATTATTTTATATTCTAAAAATGAGAGTTTTTTACTTTACTACTTTGATTATCATGTGATAATTGTATCTCGTTTGTGAATATTAATAAAAAAGAGTATTCAAATTTATATTCGTTGAAATATTTTTACTATATCGAATATAACGTATTTAAAATATAAAATATAATATACATATACACGGGATGTGTGATAGTATATAATATATGAAAATTATCATAATATAATCCAAATATTATTTTCTTATAATTAATTATTTGCACTATATATACTCGTTATAATTATGTTTTTATTTTACTTAAAAAAAACAGTTTTAGTTTTACACGTTTTAGAAAAAACAGTAAAACAAAAAATATTTGAAATATGTAATATTTCACATTAAGGCGTTAATATTTCACATTAAAATATTAGAGCTCAAAACGATTGATCAAATATAAAAATAAAGGTTTTATAAAACGACCTATTTTTAAGAATAAATAATGATAAGGATTAATCTCTAAAAATACGTTTATAATACTTTTTTTTATCTAATATAATATTTTGGATTACTATTACTATCATAATTATATATATATATATATCATATTGTGGATTACTATAATTATAGTAATTATATTAATATGCATATACATTTTTGATTACTATAAAATATATATACAATATATCATATTGTGGATTATTATCATAACTATTATGTATATTATACATATACATACATCATATACATATAATATTTGTATAATAAACATACAAACATATATACTATACTCTTTTTATTCAAATAAGCTCTATATTTTAATAAACAAGATGTCATTTTAAAACTTGATTTACTCAGAATAATTATTTTAGTATAATTTTATTCTTAAAAAATTCAATAACTATATAAATAATGCTCCAATATTGATGACATATTCAGAATATATTAATTATTATGTGTTTATTGACTGAATATATGATCATATAATTATTTGTATTATAACATATAATATAATTTAAAAAATAATAAAAGTAAACTAAATTGTTACTATTATTAGATTAGTTATATTTTCAAAATATATAATATGTTCTCATTATGCTATATCTAATTATACAACGAAGTCCTCCCTTCAATATGCATTTTTACAGAATTTTAATATCTTAAGAATTGTTAAACTTATTTACAATATTTTTACATTGAATTTTCAAATATTTTAAAAACAAGTATAATGGAAAACTAATATCACCAAATTTCTATACAACAATTTAAATTCACATATCTGTATTATTCCTGCTTACTATGCGGATGCCATAATATATAGGACACATATGATAAGTCAATGTTCTGACATTGACATATAATTATATTATTTTGAAGTTATCAACAATTATTTTTCATAGAGCGAAATATGAAATAAATACAAATTAAAATATGCATTATAACTTGGTACATTTAATTTTTTAATATTGATTTATAATAACCAATTTTATCACTTATATTTGACCGATATTGAAAATCTAACAACTAATTGCTGCAATATTTAGTTTCTCTTTACATTCTAATATCTTTGTATTAGCTATAATCTAATGATAAATTAATTTAATTTTATAAAACTTTCACCTGTTATTTTATTTTCGTTTTGTTCATTATTTTTACAATTATACAATTATATTTATATTAAATATATAATGTAAATATGGTCACCAATTAGTTTTTTATCAAAAAATATAATAAAAATAATATTAAATTGATTATATACATTAATATCAAATGTATCTAGTAATTCTCTACTATTATTATAATTTTGTTTTAAATATATATAAATAATATGCGAAATATTATATAATTAATATTTAGAGTACCCATATATAATAATAATATAACAGTAGATACCGAAACAATAATAGCTAATCGAGGTAGCTGTCGTTAGAGTAAAGTTTCGGTGATAAAATATAAAATAAATATATATATAAAAAATATAAATTTGTTTTTTTTTTTAAATAACAATATAATATTAATAATAATAAACGAAATAATTTATTTACAAAATAAATTAATAGTTATTTAAAATCTTCAAACGGTTCAATGTTAAATATTTTATCCTTGTGTTGACAATATTAAGATTTATTTTTGTGTGGACATTTCGTATAAAGCATTCGCTCTAACTTTATTATTGTCTGAGATATGTTCTATATTTAAGGATAACAACAAATTATGAACATGTGTAATTATTTTTAAACATGTAAATAAATAAATTAAATATATATATATTGATTATGAATGTAAAATTGTATTTGTGTATGTAAAATATGTGTAATATAACATCGAAACATATTAAACCTATATATCCAATAATACTATATATTTATTTAAAATGGTTTATCTACTAAATAGTTATATTTATGGATACAATATATATATAGAGTGTTAATTCAATCATTATTTAAACTCGCTTATTTTCTTGATTTTAATATTATTAATAAATAATATACAAATATAGTACATATATATATTAATGATATAATATTATTATAAGTCAAATTTATACCAAATTATTGGCCTAACTATTTGTTAGACATGAAATTGTGTACCAAATGGTTAATATTATCAAAGTGCTTTGATATTATGCAATAAAGTTCTACAAAATCTGGTATAGTTATATATATATATATGTATATATTACATTATTATACCCAACTTTTATAAATTAATTCACTTTTTAATATTATTCATTCTCATGATATCCTATAACATATTTGTTATCGTTTGTCGCAATAATTCTTAATATCTACTTTAAGTTAATGTGCGACGTTGGTTTTTATCTACAAAAATTTATAAATAAATTTTTATTTTATTAAATAATTACATTATATAATCAATTATCTTTCATTTATAAAAAAACATCGTTAACAAATTTTCAATATAACTATCAAATTTCGATGTTTTATGACACCTACTAGTCATATTCTAAATACTTTGTAAATAAATAAAATAATAATTATTGTAAAATATTAGGTATTATGGGGATTATAAATTCATTCCATTTTATTATAGTAATTTTTTTTTATGATAAGTAATCTTACTAAACATTAATATCTTTTTATTATTGAATATTTTTTGATAATACCTTCTTCATTGAAAATATATTTATATATAAATTAAAATAAATAAAATGAAAATTGTAAACTTATAAAATTAAATATATATATGACATTATTTATAATAATATCTAATAATTTATAATTATATGTGATATATATTATTCTAAATTTATAAACTACTTGTATATATTTATATAACATTTTATTTTATTGCATATAAAGCCGTATTTATTAGCTAAATATAGAACAAAAATTAGGTCATTTCCTACTATAGATTATAAATTGAACCGTATTATATAATAATACTCCATACCTATTTATCCTATCTTTTAACATTGTGAATTATATTATTGCTATATTTATCGGCAACGTTGCCCCCTTAAGCTGTTATTACTATTGTATTTTAACACTTTATAATTATTTATAAATTAATATTGTATAGTTTTAATAGTTATATATAATTATTATAAATGCATAGGTAGGTAATATATATATGTATGTAAGCTGAAATACTGATAATTACAGCAAAAACGTATGAATACAAAATATATTTTAAAGATGAAGCGTTTATGTATTTATTTATTGTGCTATATTTAGAATTTTATTGTTTTAAAAGGAATTTCATTTTCTTCTTCTCCTTTATGTTTTCCTGCACTAGAAAAAAATCCCTTCAATTATATTCTAATCTCAATCTATTATAAATTATAATAGATCCATTATCCATTATCCATTATAATTTATAATGGATAATAATTCTTTATGCGTAAGAGGAATGTCAGATATTGTAAATCGGTATTCGTAATAATAGTATCATCAGAATCATATTTAAATTTTGATGCCATCATATTCACAACTGCTCTAGCAGGGAAAGAATATTCAGGTAAAACCAACTTGTTTACATCATAACACACCATGATCAATAACGATCCTATCTGATAAGCTAATTAACTGTTTGCCATTGATATATAGTTTGCTAGTGGTATATTATCTGATTGTTTTATACCTTAAATCTTTTTTTGATAAGCAATAATAAATTTGTTATGATATTCAGAAATTACATGCTTCAAAAAGGTATATTTTCTATATATTACACCACAGTTTGTTGTTATTGGTGATCTTATTGTGCTTAGTAATGTAACAATATCGGGGAAACTCCCCGCACGGTATGCATCTTACATAATGCCTCCACGAATTAATTAGAATAATAAAAATATTGTTGCTCAAAATTGAAAAATTGACTGCACAAAATTAAAAAATTGACTACACAAATAAATTATTGACTTCGCATTTTTGCGTTGACTGCACATTAGCGCGACCCCTGTAAAGTACTTGTGAATATATATATATACATTGCATATTAAACTCCGTGAGGAATAAACTCTGATAGGCACTATATTGTGGCACCTACTATATTGTGGCACCTCTGTTATCACACTATACCTATAGGTCTATACCTATATACATATAATTGGGTCACGATGCACTAGATCTGAATACCTATGAAAATCATAAATATGTATACATGTAGGGCTAATTTAGTATTACAAGTAGGACACGCCTATCGACGTAAGACGATTAAATAATAATAGTAAGATGCCACAAGAATTATGTGATAAACAACGACACCTATTGGAGCTAATCATTTGAACTTATAGAAGTTTTTAGAATTTGTAGACTACATTATCCTACACTTAGGGGAGCTGCAACAGGGGGACAATGCCCCCCCCCCCCAACTTTAAAATCTAGGAGGAACTCCTATGTATTGGTCCCACCCCACTTTTACCACCACATTTATTTTGATTGGTTGGTCCCCCTACATATAAAATCGTTCCAGCGCCCCTACCTACACGTCTTAGATTTCGAGGTAGACGATTCCGTAGCCTACCCGCTGAACGGCGACAATATCTATCGTCATATCTAGTTAAACTGAATTTTTGATAACGAAGTATTTTCTGGAAGACGAACGTAATTTTCTCTACCGATTGCGGTATATATCCTCGAATATTTTAAATATACAAGCGATACAAAGTATAAACAATCCTAATAATGTTACGGCATGAAGGTCTCTGGAATGTGATGATACAATTCAATATTGAAGAAAGAGTGGTCTGCTTAATAGAAAGTCTCTATAAAAATGCACAGCGCGCAGTAGACGTAATAATAATTGGTGCAACTAGTAAATTCTTCAAAAAGACAGTAGGAGTACGCCAAGGATGTTCATTATCGCCCACACTTTTCAACATTTACCTAGAGGAAATAATAGGGTCTCGTTAGAAACCAATAAGGGCAGTGTAGTGATTGGAGGTAGGGAAATTTGCAATCTAAGATTCGCAGGTGACATTGACTTGATTGCAGGAACATTAGATGAGTTACAATTAATCTCAAACAAACTTTACATTTCCTCAGCAGTATATGTAATGGAAATTAGCCAAGAGAAGAGTAAAGTAATGGTGAATGAAAGATATCAATTGTAACTACCAAGAGAAATAACCACGGGTGGAAAGATACTGGAAACAGTCGATAAATTTAAATACTTAGAGGTAACCTTAACTAAAGACGGTAGGTGAAGTGAATCTGAGATAAAGATAAGAATGGCCACTGCTACATCGGCATTAGTAAGATTAAAGACTAGGATATGGAAAAGTAATAAAATATCCATCCAGACACAAATACTCCTATAAAAATCACTAGTCCTCTCGATTATGCTATACGGATGCGAAACATGGACATTGACAGAATACCCAGAAAGAAGAATAATTGCTTTTGAGACAAAATCATACAGACATATCCTTGGTATATCATATAGAGAACACAAAACAAATGTATTATTATACAACACGATAGGAGAAATAGTGGGAAAACAGAACATATTTTAACGATGATCAAGCGAAGAAAAATGATCTATTTCGGACATGTGGTGAGACATTATTCTCTCCACAAAACTATCCTACAAGTATCACTAAGAGGGAAGAGAAGAAGAGGACGACCTCGGACAGATTGGAACAGTAATATTTCTAAATGGTCTGGCACGAGTCAAAGAGAGGTCCCCGATGCCGCTCATAACCGGACAAAATTGAGAAGGGTATGCGTATCGTCGTCAAGTCATGTCCCCCCTACGATCAACAGGTCAAGGGATTAACTAAATAAGTATACTTAGTATACTTATAGGTTATACCTACTTATTATTATAATAATTATATATATATAAATCGCAGTTTCGCGGATACCTTTTCAAACAATATTATTAATCGGAAAGGTGATCGGATAATTGTGTACGAAACAATCAGCGTGCTGACGAATTTATAATTCCATTTGTGCAATTGGTAGAATGTAAAGTAATTCCGTGATATAAGGACGTATATTACTAACTACTTGGTAGGCTATAGGACTAGGGGCGCTGGGACGATTTTATATGTATCAAAACCAATCAAAACAAATGTTGTGGTAAAAGGGGGGGGGGGAAATACAAAGGAGGTCCCCTAGATTTTAAAATGGGGGAGGGGGGACATGTAGATGTAAAGAATGTAATAAAAATGTCGTATCGTTTTAATTCCGTGCAAATTGAAGTATTACCAATGGCATATATTTAATATATGATAGTAGAACTTAGCTTCTATCAACAATAAAACAAACGTGTCTAACCTATTTTGTTGTCGATGTAATGCGTCCATGATATGTCCCTAATTCGTCCTTAAGTACATCGAAAATTACTAGAGGAAAATAGAAGAAATACGAGACAAATTAATAATTGAGGTTTTAAAATTGTGTTCACATCAATTCCGTCTTTAGTAGGACTTTACTTAGACATTTTTAACATTAGATTATTTTGTAAAAACGAATTCGAATATTTAAACAATTCAACAAAGAATAATTACCTGAAATAAGAGTATGTAGGTAGTTGAATATAAATCTGTAAATTATCTGCATAAAGATGATAATATTATGAAACTGGTGAAAAATTTCAATTAAGGGTAATATATAAATTGAGAATAATGTATGATCAAGCATTGAAACTTGTTGTATACCATGACTAGGTAATGTTAGTCTAAGTCTAAGACCTAAGTAATTTGTGTGTATATGTATAATAAACAATGTGTGTTTATAAACATATATGTATGTTTTAGTTTTCATGGTTATATTATACATTATTTAAACATGTTATTCTACAAAATCCTATATGTTGACTTTAACAAAATCAAAACCATATACATATACATTCGCACTATTTCTCTCTCATACATGTGTATACGGCGTGTACTACACACATATGCACGCATATATATATATATATATATATATATATATATACTATTGTATCTGTGTATACAGATAAAATACGGTTTCTATAAATAACCGACCGGGAATTCACCGGCGTTTCACCTACACACGCTTATAGGCCGGGCGACGCCTATAATGAGGATATCACGCCGGAACGCCCGCACTAACAGTTCCCGGCCACGCCCACATCTTAATAGTTCTAGGGTAAACTAGTAACGCGCGCCGCCGCCACCGGGAAATATTCCCCTCCTCCTCCTCCTCCGCTCACGTGTACACTTGCCGGCTCTCCTGCATAGCTTAGCTATATCACACACACACACACACACACACAGCGAGATACTAGCGGTTAACCACTCTCGCACACGCTCGCACCCGAGAGCGCGCACACTCGCACACTCGGTGAAGCGCTCTTTAGAACTAGTAGTAGTAGTAGTAGTAACCATAGCGACGCCGAGTCTCGTCGTATCCCTTAGTTACCTAGCACGGTATACCGTTTGTCTACCGGTATACCACCTCCCTGGCGACCACACACACCGCGAGAGAGTGGATTACGTCACCGAGAATACAGAGTCGTATTACGTCATATCGCGTCACACACACACGTGCGGCGCACCGTACTTATGACGTAATAGAGAGCGGCAGTGATTCGCACACGCACTCTCCAGCTATATTCGGATACTTACAACACGGGAATATGTAGGTTAGTAGTTCACCGTAATGTAGCCTATAAGCATATAGGAGAATATAGGAGAATATATATATATATATAAATAAATATTACTTATAGATAATATACATATAATATATATAATAAACTAAATACATATAGTTGTTACATCTATAGGTATTAATACGTTATAAGAGTTATCGATTTAGTATATCCGTGTAGATGTGTAGTGAATAGAATACAGGTAGGTGGTATCGTTATACGGTATATAGCTTGGGTATATGGATATATACGATATACTATAACGCTATACTATGTGCTATACTATAACGCTATATCTCTGATCATGTCAGCGTAAAGTCAACAAGTAAATTCCTATATAAACATGTTATAAAATGTTCACAAACTGTATAAATGTTCATAATCAAATATGTATATATATACATATATATATATATATATATATATATATATATATATATATATATATATATATAAATGTATGTGTGTGTGTGGGTGTATATATATATATATATATATATAGCTTCATATGTTATAGAAATATATAATACATGTAATAGAGTGAGTAATGTTGCAAGGTCATCATAGGTATTATCAATGAATATACTCTATTCTATGGAATACATAAAAAATAGTGGGTTTGGAAAGTTGTGTGGGAAATGAATTATTGACTTGATCCCTCTGAACATATGTATATTTAGGATATTTATATATATATATATATGTGTGGGTGTGTGTATATGTGTGTGTGTGTGTATGAGTTTGTGTATGTATATGTGTGCGTGTGAGTGTAGTGTGATAGGGCACACTGTGTGCGAGAGTGTAAGCAAGTTAAGATCAATGACCTATTGTTAAAGTTACGCAACACTCCGTATTGTCTAGTGCACAACACGTGACTTGTATACACGTTAATACTAACTACGCGTCATAGGTACCTATGCTACCTATAGGTAGTAGTGTATACACTAGTGTAATGTCTATAGCATATAACCATAGGTAAAGCGCAGTGCATATAGGTATGTATACTGTATATGCCATATACATGTAACTGTAGTTAAACCAAAGGGCTTTGGTTATACGGAAATTCTTGTGGTTAATTTCGCAATTTTAATAGTTTGATATTAATATACTACATATATGTGTACAAGTAAAGATCTAAACATATTTAGTAATACTGTAATACAGCAATAATATTGAAAACAAATAAACACATATATATTTATATATATATATATATATATATATATAATTATAATCGTATCACATCTATTATTTATATTCGTCTTGATTACTACAACCATCTTCTATATCAATAACTAAAAGTACCGTACGTATGTATATAGACCTACTACAATTAATGTTAACCTATATTATTATGATTAAATAACCTCTGTCTTTCACTCCTTTCCTCGATTAATACATGATTAACTTTTAAAATTGCTTACTTAGGTAGCTACGTTAACTTCAAGTCCTCATTCATAACTTATGACCTATATATAGGTATATACCTATAGGTATATGAGTATACTCATCAACCAATGTACTTATCTAACCTCAATACTCTAATTCATCAGCTATCCTCTCTTATAAGACACGTATATCTACTATAGAGTACTAGTATGTATTTACAAAACTATATAGTTCTATATCCTAGTGCTGTTCGACAACATACGTAGGATACTAATTACAATAGCGACATATGTGGTATACCGTGCTTTAAATGTATGATCCATATAAACTGGCATTCCATTATATTACGTATACAGAATAACAAAACCATCCACTTTTAAAATAAATTAACAATTGTTAATCTATTTTAAAAGTGGATGGTTTTGGTATTCATTATACCCAATAGAATTGAAATATTAATATTAATATTCGTATACGCGTAGTGTATGTCTAGGCAGCTCTGTTTTCTATATGACTCCAACTGAATTATTATAAACTTTATATACTTCAAACAGTATTATCATTATGTGTTTCATTATTTTCCGTTTCTTGTTCTAATGAATAGGGAACCTATGTGTATACTGAACTGTAAACTTGTGAAGCACCCGTATAACATGACTACACGATGTCACTGAAGCGTGCAGTATACAATAGTGCTGTAAATGAACTCGAACGGTTCGAACGAGTATCGAACGGTATCGAACTTTTGATACTTCGAACTTTGAAAAAGATTTCGGTTTCGAACTTTACAAATTTCGAACTTTCGAACTTCGAACTTTGAATTCAA
Source organism: Osedax fenrisi (assembly GCA_964019155.1). Lineage (NCBI taxonomy): Eukaryota > Metazoa > Annelida > Polychaeta > Sabellida > Siboglinidae > Osedax > Osedax fenrisi. The sequence goes on from OZ025243.1 coordinate 76,436,643, forward strand.
GTATAGAACTTTAGTACTTAAGTACTAAATTACTCGAATTCGAACTTTTTATACAATTATCGAACTATCTTGTATATTTTATCTTGTAAATTATCTTATATAATAATTATAATTATCTTGTATAATAATATTATATTGTATAAATGATCTTATACAATGTACAATGTGTACATGTATATTCATTGCATAGCCAGCTGTGTAGTATGTACGTAGTATAACCCGGGTATAACCAGGCACCGCGGTATATCGGTAGGTGGCGTGTATTTCAAATACGTATTTACATTTTAATATACATATTTATAATGTTTTTACCCAATGCTTCCTTGATGTTAGTTATTTAAAGTTCATGTAAGTAATAATGCGATTTAGTTTATATGTATACAGTATTTTATATGTGTGTATGTGTGTGTGTTTGTGTATGTATGTGTGTGTGTTTGTGTGTGTGTAATATAGTGTATGTATGTAATTAAATCATTGAATCAAATTAAGATACGTATTCAATGCATACGTATCTTAATCTGATGTATACTATGCATCATAATATTAAATATTTAAAAAAATAGGATAAAATATAAATCGAATACATTACGAGACACCTATCGCATTTTCTGGTACTAGCGGCCACTACTACGGCCTTGCCTTATTTTAGTGCTTTTTGTAATGCCTTAATCAATCGTTTATATTATTAGGTAAAACACTTTATATATAAAAGTGAAATCACAGTATTCTATAACTATATATAGGTATGATTTCTAAGCTTCCTAGTATAATTTCTATCTAATTAAAAAAATAAGATCATAAAATTCAGTATTTATCGATATATTAGAAATATTCTGAGGCATATACATTGTCGGCCAACATATTTGCCCTCCCCTATATATATATATATATATATTATTCCAGATATATAGTTTATATATTGAATTAATATTCATATCTATGTATTGTACATAATAGCTTCAATATATGTAGCTACTATCTTAACATTCATATATATATATTATATATATATATAATATATATTATATATTATATATATATATTAATGGTAATAATAATAATAATAATATGCTAAGTGATAGAGTACTATGAATGGTAATTCCTTAGTGGGATTTAGTCCGAAGATATCAGTTTCAATTATTTATCTATAGATAAGTAATATGCGCGTATATGCATATGGGATGGCGCCTATTAAAAAAATATCATTGTAGATAGTATCATCAAGCGTGTGTGTGTGTATGTATGCATATGTGTCTACGAGTATGTGTGTACGCGTATGTGTATGCGTGTGTGTATGCGTGTGTTTATACTAATGACATAGTATTCGTGTGCGACACACACTGTGCGACACACACTGTGCGTGTACTAAATACACACTAATTACACACTTGTCGTGCGCGCGCGTGTGTGTGCGAAGTGACATCGAGGTCATCGTCAGTATACTGCCGTCAGTATTCTATAGGCATGCCTGTAACGATACGACTCGTACAGTACCTGGTAGAACAAATCAACGGAATCGACAAACATGAAGGTAATCTATAAGTCCTAATATAAAGTTCGTTATATACATTACTTATATATAAGTCGTTATAACGACTATAGTCGACTATATATATATATATATATATATATATATATATATATATATATATATATATATATATGTATATATAGGTAATGATCTGCAGTTGATGGTTTACTTAGGTGCTTATTATAATGAAACTATAGCTTCACGCATGCGTTAATACTATTAACTATTTACTATTATAAGTAGGGCATTTCTCTGAATCGAAAGAAGTGGATTCAGGGTATCCTAATTCCGTTCCCTTTACAATGCAATACTACTTACATGCCGTTACATGTGCAATGCAATAGTTGACGAGGTGTCGACAAGTATTACGTAATACTTAACGTATTAAGTAGGATTGTTTGCGACCAGATTTGAAAAATGTTATTGAGAATAAGAAACCGACTAACTTATCGATCACATAATGCAGTAGGGAACTATAGGCAACTAGGCAACTACAGTTCTAGATAGTATACTGTATACTGTTAGTAATATTGTGCTATATATGTATGTATACATACATCTAGTAAATGTTACAACTCTGTAATATAATCATAATAATTGTTATCTATAAAAAAACTAATAGGGAACTACAAATCCTACAAATAGCGGATACATATACACCCCTAAATTGAAACTAAAATACACCCAACTTAAGAAGTCGTATATATACTTGTAGAGTGAATATGCTGTACATTATACATATTATAAATAACTGCGAGGAGCCCAGCACAATATAAACACAATTGTAACGTTTAGTTGTGTTGTGTTTTGATGTTGTCAGGTTTATTAAGTTCTCTATAAACACAATCACTGCGTGGTTCGAACCCAGGTCATCTTTTTGTCCAGATTTTTACTGTTCCACTCCAACTCATGAGCCATATATATGGACCATACAATTTGGTATATAATATATACTATATATACTATATATATATTTGGTATATATAATATATACTATATATATATATACATATAAGGATAGATCCAAGGCAATTAATGAGGTTTATATTAGGAAGTTGTCTTATAATTTTTGAAAGAAGAAAACATTAAGTATATATACTAAGTATATGTATATATATGTGTACACAATAAAGTAAAAAATATGCATGCATTGTATACATTGACTAATTTGTATCAATGCGTAAAAATACATTATAAATGTATAATACATATGATTAATACACATATTAATATAGAACCCTATATATATATATATATATATATATATATATATATATTAACACGTATGTTGATATTAATATTATAATATAAATCCAATTAAACGCATCGTTCGAATAAAGTTAAATCCTTTTCTACCGCATAACTCTAATTAGTTATACTTCGAGATCTCGCGAGAATGTCGTCTGGAGTTCTCCTTCTCGCCGCTAGACGTCGCTACACGTGTTGGATTACGTTTAATTACGTAATTACAGGCACTTAATGCGTGTAGTAAACAGCTGTAGTTACCTATATCACAGGCTGTAGCTACGGTAGTACACGTTTACCTCACGTGTGTATAGTATACATTGTATACTATAGTCTTGTATACTATATATATAGTACGCATACTATATATAGACTATATACTATATGATATAGTATGTATGCATAGTATGCAGTAAGAACATACGGAAATGTGGTTTCTAATTTCTAATAAACTCGGCACATAATATAGTTACAATCATAGGGTTACAATGTTTGTAGGCTATAGCTTCAATGATATTGCGAAGCAAATATACGAAGTGTATAGGGAGTATATACTGCAGTTTTATTATATTCCTGTATAGGGGAGAGAAGGGTATTGTGGCCGATAACGATATTTCAAGAACCATTATAGTTATCAAAAAATGACATATACGAAAAATGTAGATAATTGAATTCTAAGAATGATAGTGTACATCATTTTTTATTTATATCAATATTAATTTTTGATTTTTGATTAGAGAAAAAAATCAAATAATCGTAATTTGTATCGAAAAAAAACGTTTGTAGCTGAATATAAGTAAAACTAAATGTGATAACGGTTAATTATTTTTATATTTAATATAAAAGTGCGTGTGTATCTTGATATCTGATACAATGTATTTTATTTTCTAATTATAAAAATAGTACGTATTTGAATACATGACGCGATCCTAGTGGCTATTTCGGAACTATCGACCATAATACCCGCACTAGTGTATTTTATCTCTATTTATACGGAAAATTTGCTTTTTATTAAAAATCAAATGATTTGAAAAAAAAGAATTAAATGAGTAAATGTTGATAGCCATTATTTAGAACAACATATTGTAATTGTATATACAACTTATTGGATCATAATATCCAATATTAGTATGATATATTTAGTTTCGTGTAAGGTAATAAAAACTTCGGCCATAATACCCTTCCCTCCCCTACATATGTCTCTACAAATCATATAGCCTATAGCCTATATATAGGCTATGTTATATATAGAAGGTATATATATATATACCTGCAGTGTATACACTGTACAATTTACAGTGTACAATGTACATTGTATATCTATAGTATCTAGGTTATATAATATCTACGAAATTCGCCACTTCTAGAAACAACTTTAACATATGTCCTTATATGGTGTATACATTATTTGCACATTGTTACGTCATATCGGAATGAGAAGGACTACACCCAAGGACATAACTACACTTACGTAATATAGTTGCGTATATGTGTGTTATGTAAAAGTGACGTCACTCTACTGTACTGTATGTTATAATACCCTTAGGCTTATATAACTATTGTTATATAAACATAATCATTTATATAATTAATAATAATCTATAGATTATATTAATGTAATGTATACATATATATATATATATATATATTGATATTATGTATTACAATAACTTATTATATTAATTACGTAATATAATTAATAGTTAATACGCTAAACCGGTAACGCAACACACGCACGCGGCGTGCACGATACGCTACAACTTCCGGTGATATATCCCCTCGTCTCCCCTGCCCGGTGTTGTATAATAACACGTGTCATCTCTTCTAGCCGAGAGTTGCGGCAACACGTGGGCTTATATACGGATATAGTCTATATCATCTTGTTGTGGGTGTGTTGTGGGTGTGTGTGGTGTGGGTGTATATATTTATTTATTTATTTATTTTGTTTGTGCGTATATATATATATGATTTTACTAGAGTTAATATTAATTTATATATATATATATATATTACTTATTGTAATTACTATACTGTTATAAACAATCTCAAATATGATGATTACCTCAAGTCACGTGGGCTTTACAATACTTTCCATTAATAACCTCGCATAACGCGATGACCTCCCGTAGCGACATCAATATCCTAAAGCTATAACACCCATAAACACACACGATGTGTACTATTATTCTCCTACTAGGGGGTCCCACTTTACCCTACCCCCTTCTCCTACTACCCTACCCCCGCCTTACCCCGCGCCCGGGGGCTACACCTTCGCATTACATAAATTAAGTGCTCGCATCAAATAAATAATATTCATAAATCACGAGGGGCAGCAGCCTCTTCCTTAGACGTATTACGTAATACAGTCCACAGATATTAGAATACCTATAGTATACTACTATCTGTGATATCTACGTATACGTAATATCGTTCACTTTCGATATCGTAACTATATCCTCTTGGTATAACATATATGCATACTTTAGTATACTATAAGAGTACGTGTACAAACGGGATATATTTGCGATATTGAACATATATATACCAAAGATTTTGCGAAGCAAACCTTAGAAAAATCTTTGTATATACTATGAAATGTTACACACACACACACACACACACACACACACACACACACACACATACACACACACATATATATATATATATATATATATATACATACATACATTTTATTACATATATTGTACTTGTAAGTTTATAACGTACTATAGTATACATTATGTATTACATAAAACACATAATAGATTCCTTGAATTTATTTTGTGTACGAAAATACGTATAAATAAAAATATACTGAAAATCTATATGCATTTTATGGGGAAAATTACTAGTGAAAAAGTTATTGGTTATTGTTCGTAGACGGATCTCTGGTTTATACTGAACAGTTCGTGAAAATCTATTTATAGATACCGCTATAAATAGAACAACCCGCGCATGGGTATTTTGACTAGCGAGCGCGCTGTATACAATCTATAGTATACCATGCTTGCTTTACGTCTTTAGTACACACACACTCGTAGAAGTGGTTCCTCTTTCGATCACTAGGTGGTTGATTATGGTATTAGCAAGGACACATGTCCTTGGTATTAGCTGACCACCGCATTGACCAATGGTCAACAACGCAATTGTTACACACATTAACGTAAGCTCGCTGTTATAACTCGTGTAAGATAATGTGTACTATTTCACACCTAGTTTGCGTATACGATATACGTATTCAATATATTGTATTGGCAATATATGAACAAACATTGACATATATATATATCAGGTAAACGACTAGATAAGCATTGCGCTTCTTCGATTACCTTGGTCATGCCTAAATTCTGATATTATTATTATTATATATATATATATATATATATATATATTTATATATATATATATATGTGTAGCATCTATATTCATAGACCACCCGTGTAACTATATATTACGAAAACCCTGGGCTTTGATATTACTATAGTAATGTCACGACCTTGAAGATATAAGGACAGCATCGAATTAATATCATCGATGTAGGACTGTAAATGGCATACTCTGTTCAACGATGACTATACGATGTTATTCTTGTAGTAGCAACATTATCTGGAGTAGTGTTAAGGATAAGTATCTACTGTCATTTGTAGTATGTAATACATACTATGTATTAATCGAATACTGGTGGACTGATACATTTCTTGTAGTGGGGACGAGACATTTCGTGTAATACGTGGATATAAGAAACGTTCACACACGTTTGTAAGTATACAAACAATGGCAACAATGCATTGCCGACAAACAATGTGGCGGCCAACGATGTAATATCGTAAAGTAGGTTGTAAAAACACCTCCACAACACCTCCATTAATAACATCGATTATGGATATCAACATATCGAGTTATTCGTCAGGTGCATTTCGCTATTTGTACAACACTTGCTCTATGTAATAGTACACGTTAATAGTAAACACACGTAATGCCTTATAATGTATTAAATACAGTTTATCGCACTTTGTTACACTTGTACCAACACCCAGTCCTTTCATAATTGCTGTACACACATATGCGTATCACAAACTTCGCGACAACTTTAGCAATTATAACCCGGATGTAAACGCAGTGGTTACAATTAGGTACACAAATTAGTAAATTTCTATAATTCATTCAATTCAAGTAAATTTCTATAATTGTTATAAGAACATATTCTTTTGTTCTATATACGCGTCGCGCCTAATGCACCTTACATAATGGTTATGCAACATTAATGTAATATACACCCGTACACCCTAACACACACGTGCGCATACACAGACATACGTATACAGTCAACTCTCGACAGCCTAACCCCTCTATATATCATAATACCCGATATATCAACAAGTGTTGTTGTATATCTAGCCACGTATACTTAATACATGTTTTATTTTTAACGTATTTCAATTTAATAACAAAAAAAAAAAAAAAAAAACTGCACTGCAATAGTAAACGTCGTTAACAATTTCAAATACCTGGGTGCGTGGATGTTGAGCTCACAGAAGGACTTCGAAATTCGTAAAGCACTTTCGTGGTCAGCAATCCACAAAATGAAGTCAATCTGGAAATCCAAAATGAACATAAATCTGAAAATAAGAACCTTCAAAGCGACAATCGAGCCAATATTACTATATGGAAGCGAGTGCTGGACAATAGATGCTAGTCTACGTAAGAAAATCGACGGATGCTATACTAGATTGTTAAGATTGGCGACAGATACTTCATGGAAAGAAAAGATAACCAACGTTCACCTCTATAGAGGACTGCCAAAGATTACTGATGTCATTAAAGAAAGAAGACTGCGACTAGCAGGTCATTGTATAAGACACAATGACGAAATAGCGCACAATCTAATATTATGGACGCCAAAGACCGCGGTCAAAGAAACAGAGGACGACAACCCAAAACATTTGTAGATATTCTAAAGAACGACTGTGACTGCGAAGAAGAAGACGAAATACGTTCATTGATGATGGATCGTGCTGGATGGAAGAACATGTCAAGATCTGGTCGAGCGAGAGCTCGACTAAAGTAAAGTAAAGTAAAGTATTTCAATTTATTAAAAAGTAAATCGATTTTTTGTTTTTCTTTATACAATTTTGTGTTAATGGATATACAATTATTGTTACTTATTTGAATACCAATTATCAATGCACATATTTATACACACATACACATATATATATATATATAATATATATATTATATATATATATACATATAATTATTTAAATTATATATTTATATTATTAATTTGATAATATTAACATATACTATAGCATAAGTATGCCTAATGATACATACTATGACGTAATCTATTCATACAACTTAATTATTCGATAACAATGAGTCATAACAGTTAACAAAATGAATACTTCATAACAACATGTGATGGAGATAAAGGAAACAATAAGAAAACATTAAAATAAATCAATTCTATTTATAGATATGACGTATTCGCTTTATATATTATTATGAGTCATGGGGAAGCCTAGGAGAAGGGTAAGGTTACTATTACGAGATGAATATTTCTCAATTGGCTATCAGTCAGCCTCCTGTAGAAGGTTTATTATAAAGGGAGAATATTATATAATATATATATATATATATATATATATATATATTTACATCAAATAGAATATTTATATATTATTTTTAATAATGCATGTAATGCATGTACATATGAGTGAATAATTAATATATATATACTTACCTTACCAGGTCGAGCTTGCTCGGCATAATATTACACATTTTCTCCATTCATCTCTGTTTCCCATCGATGTCTTCAGTTCATCTGTAGTGAATCCGCTGTCTTATCTAAGTTGTGAAGTATACTTCTTCTGCGGTCGTCCAGGTTTTCGTTGTCCATGTAGAGATATCCATACAAGCACTTGGCTGATCATTTCTTCTCTGCTTCGCCAACAATGTTCCCGAGAAACGCATCCTATGTTCTATAATTGTAATCGTTATCTTTGGGATATTTCCATAATTCAATATTATACGTATGGTATTGACATCTTTTATTTAAGGCAGCGCGTAGCAGTCTTGGATATGCTCCATCAATCTCTTTCTCTAAATAATATGTTAATGTCCATGTGATGGAGACATATACAATGATGGATTCGACTGTTTCCCTAAATAACTTGTTCTTCAGCTTTACAGAGAGATTAGATTTCCATATTGATGTCATATTGTTTAGTGCGGCCTATGCTTGACCTATCCTTACACTTACGTCATTATCAGTATATGCGACATAGCTTCCAAGATACTTGGAATCATGTAATTGTTTGATGCTCTTACCCTTTATACTTTTTATACCATTATTGTTCTGGTTCAGAGAGATACATTCCGTTTTATCTGAGTTTACACGTAATCCTATTTCAGCTGCGACTTCTTCGATTTTATATAGCATTGTATTTGTATCTTTAACGTTGTCTGACGTAATGGCTAAATAATCAGCATAATCAGTGTCAGTTATGTATATTACAGGATGTCGACTACTCATTCATTAAGGTGAGACCGAGATTTTTGTTATCATCAAGTGATTATCTCAAGACATAATCTAGACATATTATAAAAAGGAAAGGTGCAAGAGTGTCTCTTTGTGATACACCAGTAGTTATATCGAAGTATGGTGTATCTCCATCTGGTGATCTAACAATTAATCTTGTATCTCGATAGAGTATTATAACGGCTTCTACTATTTCTGTGGGTATTCCATACACAGAGAGAATATTTTTCATTTTACCGCGATGTATCGAATCAAATTCTTTGGCGAAGTCTACAAATAATAGTGTGACAGGTAGATTCTTTGATTTTACTCCTTCAATAATGTGTCGGATTGTCAATATTAGTCCTGTAGTTGATCTATACTTGCGGAAACCGTTCTGATTTTTCCGTAGGGTAACTTCGATTTCTGGTCTTATGCGATTTAGGAGCATCAACATATAATGTTTTTCTGCAATGGATGTTAGGGTTATTCCTCTATAATTGTTGGCATGAGAAATGTCGTTTTTGTGGAAATTTATGGAGAGCTCAGTTTCCATAGGATCCTAGGCACATATTTCTTCATCTATATCTGAAAATTGATAAGGTGAGGTGTGATGATAAATCCAATCCACCGCTTCCCCAGGTTGCGGATAGGGTAACGGCCATTATATATAATGGTTAGCTGCGAATAACCAATAAGCATTATCGGACAGAATCCAGGGTGCCCCGTGGCAATGCATAGTACCTGTCAGCCACCCGAGCTACGTGAAAACATCGGGAGCAGGGTGTTGGAAGTGGCGAAGCGATATCTTAATATCTATGATTAGAAAGTTTTCGGTGAGGCACATTAACTCTGGTATAGAGTACTGCTACTCGTGTATGGAGCAGCGATTACATGTTTTATATCAGATATTGAAACCAAAAACACGATACACATACAATATATATATATATATATATATATATATATATATATATATATTCACTTATAGTGTACTTAACAGGCACACATGTTACGTCATATTTGCATTACGTAACTTGGTCATTACTATTACGTAAACCCCGTGAACAGAGTAGGATGATGCAATATGCAATGATGCAATATGCGATGAAATAGTCGGTAACATAACCCGCATCAGTTCCTAAGGGAGTGCAGGAGTATTAAGTGAATATTATAAGTGGTATCAGTGATATCAGTGATAGAAGTATTATCAGTGGTATTAGGGGTATCAGTGATATAGGTAGGGGAAAGTCTCCGATTACCGACCCCTAAATGATTATTTGTAATAACGTATTCAATATTAAATATATTTATTTGAAATTTTTTAATTAGAGGAATATTATTGAAATGAATAATGAGGCTATTTTAAATTTGTGATATAATTATATTTACAAGAATAAACAGGGGGGTCGGTAATCGGATACATGTACCTAATACTGACCCCCCCCCTTCCCCTATTATCGACCCCCTAAAACAATCGTGGTATAAATAATTGTAGTATTATAATATCCAATAAAAATAGTAGATATACATAAATATAATTAATTATAACATGACGTAATTTATTTTTTATTGAATTTATTAATAAATATGTATATAATCAACTGGAATCATGAATTCTAAATCTATATTAATGATACACAAACAACTTATAACATAATTTAAAGTAAAATGTGGATCTATTTTGATTGGATATTATAAATCACCTGGGGTCGGTAGTAGGGTAATTTAGGGGGTCGGTAATAGGAAAATCATATGGGTTGCTATAATTAATATATATTGGTTAATGGTTATTCAAATTAAATTAGTTTTATAATAGTTATAAACATTTTATTGATCTACAATATTATAAAATAAGTTTTCTTTTAATTAATAAAGTATTTACAATGATTTAAAAAAGTTATTATTCAAATATTTAAAAAGTAAAAACAGAATATTACATTTTATCGAATAACAATTGTAGGATTCAATATTTTTTTAAACAAAATACTTATTCATATTTATCATTACATTATTAACAGTTCATGTATGTATAATTTTTTGATATGTCTTGTAGTTACTGAGATATGAGAGGGGGTCGGTATTAGGAGGGAGTCGGTAATCGGATACTTTCCCCTAATGATTTTATACAATACTAATACCTAATTGGTAATAGTGATAGCAGTGATACATTATCACAGATAAGTATCGTAAAACTATAATATATTCTATCAGTAACGCACAGAATGTAATATAACATATTACAAATATAGGCTACAGTGATGGGCACCGATCCTTGTTTCCTGGATCGGCGATCCCGATCGCGATCTTCTATTTATTCTCTTATGCGATACTTTCACCAATCCCGATTCTCAATTCGTTACCCGATCTTTTTCCGACCCGATCCCGATTCGCTCATCTCTATATATACGAGTGTATTCGTTCCATATTACCTAATTAAGACCACTCCTATACTTCCTTCATCTATATATATATATATATATATATATATATATATATATATATATATATATATATACGTATACGTCCCCTCTCGTTAGTTAGACGTTATTCCGCTCGCTGTGTATCGTTACTTAATCAGAACAATGGATCTATTGTTACTCGTTTCACCCACTTCCCACCCTGTTCGACACAACCTGTGTTCTCCGTGTATCTGTGCATCTCTCAACGTTACCATGTCCCCCTACTATTTATAGAATATATATATATATATATATATATTACCTATAGAATACCTAGGTACGAAGATAATAAGTAACTATCCTGTACTTCTTATACCTATAAACTAAGGATCTAACACACACGCTTAACTATACAAATACTATTTCACTCTTCTCGAACTATATTTGTTATTACAAGATTTATAAATACATTATTTCTTATACACACCCTTAGGGTCATAATTGAATAGTAATGTATAACTTATACGTCTATAAATGTATTTAAATATGATAATATATACATATACAAGTATTAGCGTGTAATCGTATTATCTTAATTATCTAAACAGACGTAGCTATTATGACTAATTAGTAAACCGGTGAGTCACTGAATCACAACAACTGTACCCCCCACACACTTCTACATACGATACGGTGATCAGGAGATAGGATACGAATTAGCCGCGCGCTCGTAATTAGATACTCTTACGCATTGCGCGTCGCTCGTTTAGCTGTGACCTAGTTGTCGTTAATGTGATTGGTCGTTTCTCTATCGGGCTATGATTAATTGCCGAATTAGTGTTAATTGACCTAATGACCTCTAGATTTGGAGGTAATTCTTTCATCGCATGTATATGCATACACACATGTATATAATTGTGAATATCTGAGAATTATATATATATATATATAAATATGTATATTGTATATTGTATATATCTATATATATATATATATATATATGAATCTGTGACGCACACTGTTCGTATGTGTGTGAGTATGTTTATATAGGTGTGAGTATGTGGGGTGTGTATGTGGATGTGGATGTGGGGTATAGGTATGTGTATGTAAGTAATTTATATATAATATCCATATATCACGTAAATAGGGGAATTCCTAGCATTTCCCTGCTATAGAATATAACTCTATGCGTTCGCGCGCACACACAACTATATAACGTATTGAATACACGTAGAACGCGAGCACTGTGTAAGGCGTAATCATACACGGTGCATTGCACACGTATACAGTGTATATACAATGTATAATATACAATGTATACAATGTATATTATACATTGTATATACAACATAATAAGTGCACAAATTATATATATATATATATATATATATGTGTATATTATATGTATATTATATGATTATATAACTAATATATTATGCCTATAGGCAAATAATATAGGCGTAGATTAATTATAGATGTAAGATTTGGAATTATTATAATATTATTATTATTATAATTTCATATATATATATATAGTCGACTATAATCTACATTGACTATATATAGTCTACATTGAGTATGTATATATTGACTAGTTATTTAAATATGTAAGCTGATTGTGTAGGTATTCTTCGTGGTTAACTCAATGTATAAAACTAGGTTTGTTACCCTCATATATATATATATTAAATATACATTAATTGTAAAAGTTACAAAGTAGAATAATATCTTAATATAATTCGTATACGAATTGTATTATAATACATTTGGGTAAAATTAAACGGAATTGCTGATTAATAATATGTTACTGGTAATAAGAAATAGATAAGAAAAAGATAAGAAATATATTATGGCGCAAATGCATTTATTTGCATATAATACAAGCAAAGCATGTAAGTTGCTGATAACTGACTATTCTTATAATTGTAATAGTTGATTACTTATTAGTTATATATAGATATAGGTATGGGTTGTTCGTGGATTAGTGTCGGATATAAGTTATACCTTTTAACCGATACTAACCCACAATATATATATATATATATATATATATATATATATATATATTCTAATTTAACTTAATATGAACATAGATTATTATATATATATATATATATTATACTTAATTCATTAACTCATAATACATTTATGTTATATATATATATAATCAGAAATTATATAGAATAATGAAAATGTTTAGAAAAATAAGTATTATAAGACTATAATAATATAATATTAAATATATTATCTATTATAATAATATATTATACATTTACTCTTAATTAACTATATATTCTGCAGCTATAACTGTAATAACTGTTATACATTCACACATATACACACACCCACATACACCCACACAAATACCCATACATACACTCATACACAAACAAACTCTCTCACGCACATACACATACACACGCACACACACACATACACACAGTCACACACACACACACACACATACACACATTCGCACACAGTTGTCCGATATAGAATATATTCTACGTATAGCGTCCTATATCTACAATAATGACTATAGTATATGTTTACAAATAGCATTCAATCATCGCCCACAACCACTAAATAGGTATTGTCCGGTACTAGTAAAGAGTAGCCTTAAATAAATATAATAATAAATGTGATTACATAATAGAGTGTTACAGCACTCTGTGTAAATATACAGTGTATACACTGTAAAATACCCTGTGTATATACACTGTATACAGTGTGTATATACACTGTATACCCTGTGTATATAGTGCTATTCCCAGCTAACAGTAATAGTATAATAATAACAGCATAATAGCAGCATAATAGTATAACTAATAGCCTGACATGTTTACATTGTTCTATTATGTTGCTATTACGCTGCCATTAAAAGTCTATTATGCTGCTATTATACATATAGGTTATTAGTATGATTTAATACAAGTACAATAGTAATGAATATGATTACATAATATAGTGTTTATTACTATGTCGTAATACAAGTGCGTCCCACAATAACAACCCAACTACGTGTATTCCCGCAGACACTATGAAGAAACAGATCACGACGAAGACTTGCTGCGACAAGTTCGAGTGTCAGACATGGCGCAGATCCATGTGCAAGAATTGCTTCAAGTCTAAAGAGGAACACCAGAAACTTAAAGAAACCAGCAAAGATAGTAAGAAAAATAAAGATACCAAAGACAATAATAAACCAAGTAAAAAAGATGTAAAAAATAATACAGTTCGCAATTCTACTACTAAAGGTTTGATGATTTGATGTATAGAATATATATATATATATATATATATATATATATATATATATATACTAACACTACGACTACCACTACACATACCACCCTATAGGGATATATCTACCAATAGCTATACTTATTCTATACTATACATATTCTACTACTACTACTACTACTATAGTAGTATACTAATACCACTACCACTAATATAACTAAGTATACCACTACCACCATCACCACTAACACTAACATTACTACTACCAGTAGTACTAAATATAAGTACTGTACGATAAATATATATTTAGGTATAACCAATACCACTACCTTGTATGCACAATGTATATTATACATTATACATTATACATTATGCATTGCACATCTACCACGCGATAACAAATCACTCGCATATCACCACGTGACGCATTGCACTGACAGCCGACGACAACAATAAAGGCGGAGATGTGGGCGTTACCCCTAAAGGGTCCGAAGTAAGGCCCTCTAGCGGTCAACACAAACGGTCAGCACCACCGGAAGCCGACAATCAGGACACCCTCTCCGACCAGACGCCGTCGGCGCGAAGACTTCAGAGCATTCGAGGTCACGTCCCCGCCAATAATTTAGATGTCCTCGAGTCGTTCTCGGCGAATAAGAAGAAGCCGCCACCATCCGTGGCGGAGGCTGAGCCGGTAGGCATCTCGACCCCGGTCACGGAGGGAGAAGACGATAACTTCCATCTCGATCAGCACGATCTGGAATCGGCCATCATTAGGGAGGCGAGGGAATTCATAGCATCCGAATGCTCGGGTTTGTCTCATAGACACCTAGTATATATGTATGTATGTATGTATGTATGTATGTATATATATATATATATAGACATATATGTCTACTATAGTAACTACCACTTTCGTTGTATTTTTAGGTAATTTATTATGTATATATACACCATGATGTATATACATCTTATTAATTATTATAATGGATGTAACTTTTAATGTATATTTAATGTGATTTAATTAAAAAATGACCCTCTATAACATGTTATATAACATTATGTAAGATATGTTAGTAATATTGTACATTGATGTATATATATAATATATCTATAGACACAACAAGGCACCTATAGATGCCTGTGTAGATCTCGTAAAGGAACACTAATATTTCACACAATCACATTTATTACTGGCCATTATTACACGGTCATAACGATAGGTGGCGATAGTAGTGTTGTACGCGATGTTCTACTATTATTGAATAACAAGCCTACAGCTTACGTAACACCATTGTATGTTTGATCACCGCGACACCTAGTGATAGATTTATCGTAGCGGGCGCTATTCCATTAGCCTACATCAATATGGATAGCGGATCAGCTCGTATACTATGTACACAAGTTTACACGTATGTGCACAATGTACACTATATATATGTTTACACGTATGGGCACAATGTACACTATATATATATATATATATATATATATATATATATCGTTATATCTCTACTTATGAACACACATTTGTTATATATTAAATCAAAATACCATTAATATACTAGGCATAGTGGGTATATATATAACATTATTAGGGATACCCACGATAAATACACCTATAGGTCTAAATTATAAAACATATTGATTCTGGACCCATATTTTATTTTGCGCGCATGATATTGAATACATATATTCTTTCTATATATATATATATATATATATATATATATATATATATATATATATATATATACTTACCTTACCAGGTCGAGCTTACTCGGCATTCCATAACATGTAATTTCCATTCATTTCGATCATTTATCGCAGTCGGTAGTTCTTCTATATTTTGCATTGTGTCTTCTTTTAGCTGATGTATATATGATTATCTGGGCCTGCCACGTGATCTCTTACCATGTTTTGGGTTCCATAGTAGTAGATCACTAGCCAGTTCATCATTACTCCTCTAACAATGTCCTGCGAAACGCAGTCGTTGTTTTCTTGTAGTGTCAGATATTTTTGGAATGTTTTTATATAGTTCTTTGTTAGTATTCCAATGCTTGTTTTAATAGCCCTTAGCATCCTCGTATATGTTCCATCTATTATTCTCTCCATAGCTACTGTCATTGTCCAGGTTACGGATCCGTAGACTAGAACAGTTTCTACAGCAGCTCTGAAGAAGTTTATTTTTAGGTTTTCTCTAAGATTTGATTTCCATATTATATTTAGGTTGTTTAGAGCAGCCCATGCCTTCGCGATTCTAATATTTATATCATGTTCTGTAGATCCTATATAACTTCCAAGGTATTTGAAATCATCTACTTTTTTTAATATTTTCTCCGTTTAAACTCTTAATAATCGTCTTTGTTTTCTCATTTTCATTAAAACTCATGTATTCCGTCTTTCTTAAATTTATGTTTAGACCAATTTTATTTGCTTTCTCTTCTATTAAAAATAATAGAGTATTTGCTTCTGA
The DNA here is from genome assembly GCA_964019155.1 of Osedax fenrisi. Taxonomy (NCBI): domain Eukaryota; kingdom Metazoa; phylum Annelida; class Polychaeta; order Sabellida; family Siboglinidae; genus Osedax; species Osedax fenrisi. The sequence continues at coordinate 76,454,063 of OZ025243.1, forward strand.
TAAGTCGTTTGTTGTTAGAGAAATATCGTCTGCGTAATCTGCATCTGTGATATTTACTTCTGGATATCTACTGCTCTTACTTTTTGAAATGGTAAATCTAGTTATTTATTGCAATCCAGGGAATTCTTTAGAATATAGTCAAGGCATATTATGAATAAGAAAGGAGCAAGTGTATCACCTTGTAGTACACCGGTTGTGATTTCAAAGAGAGGTTTGTCACCGTCTGGTGATCTAACCATGGACCGAGTGTTTTTGTATAGAATCATTATTGCATTTACTGTTTCTGAAGGAAGACCATATTTACTTAGAACTATTTTCATCATTTCGCGGTTTATGGTGTCGAAAGCCTTAAAGAATTCGATGAAGAGGAGTGTGAGAGGTCGATTTTTATCTTTTACACCTTCGATTATACGGCGAATTGTTAGAATTTGTCCAGTTGTAGATCGTTTTTTTCGAAATCCATTTTGATTTTTCCTTAATATGGGATCAATTTCTGGTCTAATTATGTTTAGTAACATCAGGTTGTACATTTTTGCTGCTATAGTAGTTAATTTGATACCTCTGTCATTTTTGGTGACAGATATATCGCCTTTTTTTGGGAAAGGAATTAAACAGCCTTGAGTCCATCTTTAAATTGGTATATATATATATATATATATAAATAGATAATGGCACGGATATATACACTATGTATTAGTAATGTCGCCCTCCAGTAATATTCAGATTATCATGGGGCGACATCTTCGTTAATTCCTCAACCCTACTAGGGGGCGGGGGTAGATTCAGAAATTAATTAAAGATACAACATATAAATCTTAAATGTTATAGAAAATTCTTTATAATTAATAGATTGTAAATAGATCGTATTACTTTATAACAATTAACCTATAGTCACGTACGCGCGTGTATGTGTGCCTATACGTTTGCTGTAGTGTTCGATATGAACCCACCTACTGGTGCTTCGAAGCTTCACTCAAACAAAATGTATAGTTTAAAGGTCAATTGTAAAATAATGAAAGAGTTCGAACCTGATTCATAAATAAGTGGAAGAGTTCGAACTTGCTTAAAAACTCTACAAATATGAGTGAAGATTCGAAGCCTTATTAATGGTATTGTTATTGTTATTATATTTAGTGGAGTCTTTCACCCTATCCACACACTTATATTACGTTTTCACTTATAACCATATATGGCTCTATAGACATTATAATGTCCCTTTGAAGCCGCTCTCATGTTAATACATCTAATGGTTTTAATGAGAGCTGCTCATTTATTTATACAAAATTATATAAGATCACTTCTAAATATTACTCTAATACCTATCTATATGGTCCAGACGGGACTTACACCCCAAAGTAATACCTGTTTATTTAATTCAACTTTAAAGTATCAAAGCTCTATTTTAAATAAAAATGATAAATGTTGATAAATGATGTAAAATAAAACTAATATACAATACTAATAATTATATAAGTATTATTAGTATAGTATAATACTAATAATACTCATATTATAATTAATATTATATTTTCTATTGGTATATAATATCTTCTGATACATTATGTATCTATGATAATATAGAATTAATAAAGACATAGAATTTTGTTTTTAAATTTGTAAATTGACAATATATATATCGACAGTTTGGTCCAGAAATGTAATTAAATAATAGTTCGGGTTAGTTTTAAACAAATCTTCAGTTCGGTTCGGGACCGTTATTTTTTTAATGTGAGCTTCAGTTCGGGTTCAAATAAGGCAAGCTTCAGTTCGTAGTGCTTCGGTTCGGGTTCATTTCGAACACTAGTATGCAGTGTATACTATTCACATGTCCTCCATATGTCCCGTAACCTTCACCGGCGTTGTACAGTAATAGCATGGCCTCCTTTAACTGAAGCTAAAGGATGCCATGGTAATAAACACTATACTCGGGTAGTGTATAATCTAATACACACTGCAGCGTATAGTGTTGCGGGCGGGCGGCCATCTTGTATGTGGACCATAGTTCACTCTGTCGTGGCGATATAATAAGGCGGTCATGCGCGAGACTCCATTGTGCCCGAGTATCGATTAGTAAATAGCATTACGACTCCTTGAAAGCTCGTTGATTATGTGATTTCTATTACCTCATCGAGCATCACTGAAACTTCCTATTCACATCTCACTTGTGAATAGTATTCACTGAATACCGCTACACCAGGATGTGTATACATATGCATATATGCATACACTATATAATATATAGTGGTCAATATATTGCTTTTATATACTAAATATACAGTAACTATAACATAACTAGTTACCACTTGGTAATACATTATAAACGAACACATACATTATGATCTATAGGGCCACAAAAATGATTGTTCAGGTGAGGGTAACAAAACTATAAATATATATATACATATATATATACGAGGGTGATATTCACTATATATATATATACATTATATTGATTATAGTACATATCACCCTCGTTACATTCAGTTTGAGCGTGGTCCCACAACCCCCTCAAGGCGTGGGGCTGACGCCTTTCATATCTCCCGCCCATCTCTCGTCATATTACCATTCAAACTCAACGTATAAACCTCACACACTAAGTCTCACGTGACCTTAGCGATGTGCGCTTGACCACTACCATTGACCTCTACCCGGTGTTACTTTCACTTTCGCGCATGCGTGACTTATTTATTAAACGAATTCACCGACTCATCGAACTATAGTCATTGTTTACGTTTCTATATCGTATCTCGACGCAATCCTATTCTGTTATTGTTTCCTCTTCGGTTATTGTTAGTAACTCATGCGTCATAGCCTTATTACATCATCTCTGTATGGCGTAACATCGGAGGAGAGGATACTAAATTCACATACGTATATATACATAGGCATATATCCTATATGGGCATCGATTAAAGGGTTTCATTCACATAAACTAACAGTTTATACTGTATACACGGTAAATCGATGATATGTATAAATTAGGTTAAGTATACTTGATACAACTGGCCGTGTGGCTAAGTTGGCCAATTAGCATTAAGGTTTCATACACACAATCAGTATACTGCTATCAAGGTCCTCGCTGATATCCAGTAGGACACGGGTTCGAGTCTCATCTGCCGGACCATTAAAATAAGTCTTAAAATAATATTTAGAAGTGATCTTATATAATTATGTATAAATTAGTGATAGGCTCTCGTTAAAACTATGGATGCCTTAACATGAGAGCGGCTTCGAAGGGACATTAGAGCCAAATCTGTATTAATTAAAACTTCATCCAAGTTCCTGGAGGGGATGAAAGGACTCCACCAAAATAACAATATTGTTATATAACAATACTTATAAACTATAATAATATATCAACCTGAAACAAAATGTCATCTTCCCTCGCTCATATTTACATATACGTCCCTATATGGGGGTATATGGGGATATAGGTATATAGGTCTATAGGGGATATAGGTCTATATATAGGCTATACATATATATATATATACTGCCCTATAGGGTTATAAGGGCTAACTATAGGTCAGCTTAGTTATCGGGTAGTTAAGTTTGTTATATGTATTAAACTATACGTATATATATATATATATATATATATATATATATATATATATATATATATATAATGTTAAAGTAGACATAATGTAATCTATTATACATGCTATAATTACTATAGGTAGTATATTTATAATACTAGCAAAGCCCTTTGATACTACTATAGTAGTATACTAGTATCATACTAGTATACTATAGTTGGATATATCCTCAAATATGTTTGGAACAAAATCCTTTAAAACTTCCGTATAACTATCCACGTGGTACCACGGTACATCAATATATGTAGGCCACGTCACCTACTATACATAATGTACCTACTTTACCTAATGTACTTAATGTACCTACTATTAGGTGCGCTGGAACGATTTTGTATGTAGGGGGGGGGGGACCAACCAATCAAAATAATGTCGTGGTAAAAGTGGAGGGGGGACCAACACATAGGAGGTCCCCCTAGATTTTAATGTGGGGGTACATATCCCCCCGTCCCCCCTGTTGCAGCGCCCCTACATACTATTACTATACTACACGCATGTTCATCTATACCTAACAAACCCCCTGATTGTTACGCTAACTTAACAATGGGCGCCTGTTGTGCAGATGACGACCTCGACGACGACAAGAATGTGCATCGCAAGTATCTGGAGCGAAAGAGAGACAATAGGTTACACCCTTTATCTGATTTAACCCACTGTGATAATAATATACTATATTAAATTATAGTATATATATATATATATATATATATTACTATATATAATACTATGTACTACTATAGTAGTATAATAATCACTATAGAATTAATATAATCAATATGAATTTACATTCAACATATTTATGTATACATAAATAGGATCAAATATATCCTATAAATAAAATTAGTAAAATTAATCCTAAGCAATACATAGTTATTATTTAAATATATATATATATATATATTTCATTATAATGAACATGTTTGAATATCACATATGGTATTCTATAGATATCATGATCGTGATTCCTGATGATTATGTTTATGACTTATATATCTATAGAAACTATTTTGCGAAGCAATTTAGATATATCTTTGCATATTATTTTAAAATAATATGTAATATCAACATTATATTTATAAATATAGAATAACCTATAGTGTATATAGATCTAATAATCGTAATAGTCTATATAGTTTATTAACTAATACATAATTAACTAATGCACTTCTTAATAATAAATAATGATGCTAGAATATTATATAGGCCTATTATTATGTAATATATTTGTGTGTGCATGTATACATTTGTATAATTAAATCATACAGGCAGATAGATGTAATGCATATACCTGTATATAGCCATGCATGTATATATATATATATATATATATATATATATATATATATATATATGCATTATATGTGTTATATCTATTAATATAATACTCTATAGATTTTGGAAAATATTAAATCTAAGCTACATTTTCACTTGCACTAGCACCCTATAAGCTATACATAAATACCACTCTCGCCTGCACTTTATATGACATTTACATTGTATTTATACAAATTCATGCACATTTATGTCAGCACTCGCACTCTAAATTCAGACCAGCGTGCAATGCATTGTGAGTTTACCATACAAACATACACTATATATGTGTGTGTGTATGTGTGTGTGTGTGTGTGTGTGTGTGTGTGTGTGTGTGTATGTGTGTGTGTATGTGTGTGTGTGCGTGTGTGTGTATGTGTGTGTTTGTTAATATAATACATAGCCAAGGATATGTCCTTTATATAACCTTATGATAATCACGCACGGACATAGTGATATATATATGACTAGATTTATAGCTATAACTCTACCTATAGGTAGATTTATACATTGTACACAGTGTTATAGCTAAATATAGTCATATCTACAGTGTATAGTGTACAATGTACATTATAGGTTGTACATTGTATAATGTACAATGTACATTATAGGTTGTACATTGTACAATGTACACTGTACAATGTACGGCGTATAATTTACGCGGTCTATAGATGTTTTTAGTTATAACTTTTTATTATAATACACACACATATTCCATGTTACGTAATGCGTTTACGTCGAACGATAAGTATACATATAGGGCCATTATTATGTTACCAGAATAGTGGATATTTATCAAATACTATACAATAGGAACTACATATAGGGATTAAAACATAATATAATACTAATATTCATAGAGCTAGAGAGACATTCTCTCTAGAATTTCACTCTAGCTCTATGCTCATAATCACATTTCTCTCTAGCTCTATGCTCATATATAATTATAATTATGTCAATTAATTGACAAATTCTTATACATTTTAAAAAGTAATAACAAATATTTATAAAAAAATCCAACTATTTCCATTATGAATTACAGTATAGATGTCACTGTTTTTCATTGTATTTTTAAAATGGTTTGAAAATTATTTGAGTTGATTTGAAATTATTATTATTATAATAATTATATTTAGATATAAAATGAGACTAATATATAACTTTAAAGTAATTGAAAGTTTTAATGAACAATATATGAAATATAATATAGTACATTCATATATACACGTCGCTAGACATGTGTATGCAATATTATATATTGAATATATAAATGTATATAAATAGCACGGTAGATCGGGGTTACCGAAAAGAGCCGTAAAATAGGTTAGCAGAAAAAACTTCTAGATTTATATATATATATATATATATATATATATATATATACCCGGCAAACAGTAATAGCATCATAATATCAACATAACAACATATTTAATAGCCTCAAATGTTTACATTCAATGTTCCATTATGATGCTATTATGTTTCCATTAAATACATTAAGTATATTATGAGGCTATTACTGTTAGCTGGATAGCATGTATTAGAGGGAACATACATTTGTTGTGGGGATGTAATACATTAATGTGAACAATATGAGAACAGCAGTTATAAAACAAATTAAAAATTTTCGTTTTTTTTTTTAAATGTGTTCTACACATTTATAGATTATATAATAAAGTTAATTATATTTTAGTTGGGTTTTTTATTATTTTATATATGTTTATTTTAAAATTATTAAATTTATTATTAATTATGTATGCACAAATATTTTATTTTAATATTTCATAAATTTTATATCGATTTTTATAATTTTATAAAAGTCTGAAATAAATTGAAAATCATGTAAATTGTTGTGAATTCCAAGAATATTAAAAACGAATAAATCTCATGATATTTTTTGTAGAAATAATTCATAATTTTGTGGGAATTTTATAATAATCAATTGATGATTAATAATATTAATTAATAAAATTAATATCTTAAATATAATTAATATTGGTTTGAAATTTATTCCTATCTAGTTAATGTTAAATTCCCAATATTAATTTAAGTGGAAGGCAGGTAACTTTTTTGTTCAAATAGTATTGGATTTTTCATTTTATTTAGTAAATTATATCATAATATATAAATCATTTACATACATATTTATTGTTTTATTTGATTTTTTGTAAATCCATCATTAATTCTATGAAAGAATGTATATACCATATTGTTCGACGATTTTAATAACGCATTATATTATTATCATCGTTATTGACGTCGTTTTACACCATGATTGAGTATAATACTGCACATTATTGTGTATCAATAACTTATGGTAACTGTAAAACGTTTTAATTTCTTTACTTTTTTAATTTCGTATTATTCTTTGTTTATTTCTATAACGTATGTTATCGTTAGCAAATATTTATACTTTATACTTTCGATTATATTTTTGGCTATGAATTTGCTTAAATAAATTATCAATCAATAACGTGCGATACAATACAGGAGTTTAGATTCCGAGATGTCGACGATATACTCGAGACTTCGAGGTGTCAGCCAATCGGATAACGACGTCGACGTAGAGCTGTCCTCCGCAAGGACACGACTGATTCTATTGGACGACAGGTGTCAGAAGTTAGTGTCTCGTATTGATACCGAGGACATGTCGCGAGGGAGTGGCTTCGTAGTCATGTGACCAGCAATTATAAATATAACGATAGAGTAGGAACTAATAGAATTACCTATATATTCACCTAAATTTAAGTATGTACGATTCGTTTAATTTTTTAATCATATAACAACTATCATAGTATGGTAAATACGTTATAGCTATGGTACAATATATACAACATACGCCACTAGAGTGAATTGGAAATGTAACTTAAAATAGAATATACTTCCTTCAAATTTATAGATAATCTTTATCATAGTATCGTGAGTTATTAAAATATAAAATTTCAATAATCTTTGAAAATAAATCCAATAGTATATACCTCTATTACGTAATACATAGAAAGTATAACAAATAGTTGAATATGTATTATTACAAAATAGTGAATGGATTTATAAATGTTCAAATGTTGAAGTAATCATGACATCCTAACCTTGTGTAAGTTATATTATTTTAAATTATATTTCAGAAACCTAACATATATATTAATTATAAATACTTGTAAATATAAATATATATAGTTATCCTCTCATTTCCTATCCATTCCTTTCCTCACTGTCTCTCTTTCCCTCTCCCTATATATCTACATCCTCTCTCTATATCTTCCTATATATTCCCTCTACTCTCCCAATCACTATCCCCCCTCTCAACCTTCACCGATGGCTGTCATCCCTCTATCAGATTAGACAGGCAGAATACCTCTCAATACCCCCTCTTACTTCCCTCTTCTCTACCCCTCCTTCTCCCTCTCCCCATCCATCCCTCTCAACCCTCCCTTATATCCACCACCCCTCGACCTGATTAGACAGACAGAACCCCTCCCTCTACCCCTCCCTCTCAACCCTCCCTTATATCCACCACCCCACGACCAGACTAGACAGGCAGAACCCCACCCCTCTACACCTCCCTTATATCCACCACCCCTCGACCAGACTAGACAGGCAGAACCCCACCCCTCTACCCCTCCCTTATATCCACCACCCCTCGACCAGACTAGACAGGCAGAACGCCGCCCTAGCAGACATCCTCGGAGACAAGAAGTCGCAGCACCTGAAGGAGGTCAATAGGTTAAGCTATAAGCTCGAGAACTTGGAACACAGCGTCAGAACGCTCAAGTGCGAGAAGGAAAGACTTCTAGATAAGTTAAAGGTTTCTTAATCCGATTGGCACGTAATAATAATACTCATTTATTAGAATATAACGATATATTAAATATGAATATTAATACAAAAATTGCCATACCTTAATAATAAAGGGTTTCACTTTAAAAGTTATTAATTAAAATATGATATATGCTATAATTATATCTATATGTATATAGATATATATATATATATATATATATATATATATATATATATATATATATATATATTCCGTCCCCACCTCGACGTTAACGGATAGGAAAATAATTTTTTTAAATTGAGGTGTGATTTTTTTTCAAAATTTTTCAAAATCTCTTTCCCATAAAAGTCTTTTTCCGTCAAAAATCTCAACAAAGCGTATACTTGAATTCAAATAATGCTCGATTTGAAATTTTTTTTTGCCAATGTATATATATGAGGTTAGCTACCCGAAATATATTTAGGAATACATAGTATGCGCACACTCATTTTCATCTACGGGCAATATTTCAGGTAGTATTTTTGGTTTTTATCGTTAAAATTTAATATTTAATATTTTGTATAAATTCAAATAATTAAAATTCGCCGAAAGGAAAACGTAAGAAAAACGTCGGGAGATAAAGTGGGGTAGCGGGGGTAACATGAATGATTTACTTTTTTGAAAATGTATTCACGCGATACCAATAATCGTTAAATAGTGTCATTTTTTAATCGATTTACGTAATCGAAAAATTTAAATTCGACGCAAATTTTTAATAACAAACATTATCATGGAGAATTTTATCGTAAATAATTTCGCAAAAATGAGTTTCTTTAATTTCGAATACATTACATAGATTTACGAAATGGTACTTCCGGTTTGAATATCGAAATAAAAACAAGTGCATCGGAATTTATTTACCCGTATAATTGAGGTGAAATTCAAGAACGAGTAAAATCGAGTTTATATTAATTATTTCCTATCTACGCCATGTAAAAATAAATTATTAAACATAGGTGATACGGTGTATTATAATATGAAATCTACAATAATTATTCAATTTCAATAATTTTAACTTTATTAAATAGTTAATTAAAATAGAATATAATTTTATAAATTGGGACTTCTTATGTTTAATATTCTTCGAGCTACGGCCGAAAAAGTGAAAAATACATGATTTTAGAATAGTCTATTTGACCGACTTCCGATTATATTTTCGTATAAATTATGGATTCATCAGATTAGGAGTATGAAAATACATGTTATAAAATCAGAAAAATCATTAAAATATGAATAATAGGGTTTCCATCTCTGTTTTAATATTTCGCCAAATGTCATCATATATATAAGTCAAGAAAAAAAATATAGATTTATAAAAAAATATTTTTTCTAAAATCTATACTATAATTATATATGCATTACATACCGAGTGAGTCTATACAAATATATATCTATATATATATTGATATTTTTAGTTATATTTATTGTCACTTTTGTGTTTAGGTTGGGTTAAGTTTTAATATTGGTAGATTTTGTTTAGCTGCATTACTTCCCGTGTGAGCCTATAAATCATATTCATTTATATTGTTATTTTCACAGTTGTGGTTAGGTTGGGTTAAGTTTTAATTTGTGTAGGTTTTTTTTAGCTGCATTACTTCCCGAGTGAGCCTATACAAGAATATTTTCACAGTGTGGTTAGGTTGGGTTAAGTTTTAATTTGTGTAGGTTTTTTTTAACTGCAATACTTCCCGAATGAGCCTATACAAGGATATTGATATATTTGTATGTGTGGTCATTGATATTGTGAGTGTTAGTTATTTTCACAGTTGTAGTTAAGTTGGGTTAAGTTTTAATTTGTGTAGGTTTTTTTTAGCTGCATTACTTCCCGAGTGAGCCTATAAAAGCATATTTATTTATATTGTTATTTTCACAGTTGTGGTTATGTTGGGTTATGTTTTAATTTGTGTAGGTTTTTTTAGCTGCATTACTTCTCGAGTTAGCCTATACAAGTATATTTATTTATATTGTTATTTTCACAGTTATGGTTAGGTTGGGTTAAGTTTAAATATTGGTAGGTTTTTTTTAGCTGCATTACTTCCCGAGTGAACCTATAAAAGTATATTTTCACAGTTGTGGTTAGGTTGGGTTAAATACTTTTACTCATTAGTAATAGTAGACCAAAGTAGTTAAAGTTTTGTTTTAATAAATACATTATGAAATTATCATTGTTTTTTTTCATTAAAATAAAAAAAAGATAAATAACGGCCCACTGACTGCTAGAAAACATTATATAAAAATCTAAAAAAGACCCAATAGTCTCAACTAACCCATTACACCCACACCTAAAATAGTCTCATTCACGGGCAACGCCGGCCACCCACCCTAGTATATATATATATATATATATATATATATATATATATATATATATATATATATATATATACTAAAGAGAAATATTTGTATTTATATGAATACATTTATATAATAAATAACAGATTATATTGATAGGTTTGGTAACATAGGTCACCTATTGTATGCATTATGTAAATAATATATCATTATAATAAATATTTAATCATCGATATAAAGAAATGAAAATAATCAAATAATCTATAAAATAACTTATAAAATATATCACTATATTATACTCATACACGAATATGCTATATTAATAGTTAATTAATAATAGTTATATATATATATATATATATCATGCAAACTAATTTGTTTATAAACTCTATGTTTATAACATATATAATTATGTTTAATATCATTTTCTAAACAGTATACGATAAATTTGACTATTGATTATCATTGATTAAATAATCGCAATAACAATAACAATAGACACGACGACCTTCATTCTTAAGTTATCAGGGTGACAACGACATACACACACTTCAGTGACATTAGTTTGTAGCCCTTTAGTAGGTACAACACACACGCGCTCGCACACGTATTACATAATATAAACTGTTATACTTAAAAGCGACGAGGCTGATGTACACGTGTATTTAGGTAGAATAG